>ML295829.1:64021-140677 GCA_005239495.1 Nicotiana undulata | reverse complement strand
TACAATGATGTGTTTGTTGAACCAACATCAATACCAGTCAGCATTAGGCCCTAAAGGTACAATTATTTTCAGAAAAATGAGATAGAGAAACAAGTTAAAGATATGTTTACTAGTGGTATAATTCAGCCTAGTCATTCTTCATTCTCATCACATGTATTACTGGTTACGAAAAACGATGGTAGTTGGAGGTTTTTCATTGACTATAGAGAGCTTAATAAGATGACTGTTAAGGACAAGTTCCCAATTCCCCTAGTGGATGACTTGTTGGATAAATTAAGTGGTTCCTACGTATTCTCTAAGATAGACCTGAGAGCAGGTTATCACTAAACCAGGATGCATGAGGAAGATATTCACAAAACATCCTTTAGAACACACTTGGGTCACTATGAGTTCAAGGTTATGCCCCTTGGCCTTGTCAGTGTCCCTGCTACTTTCCAAGGTCTTATGAATCATGTTTTCCAAGATTACTTTTGGCAATTTGTATTAGTTTACATTCTAGTTTATAGTTCTACAATTCANCTTCCAAATATTCTATTTTAGGGAAGCCAAAAAAGGTGAGCGCCTAGCGCGAAAGGTTGCTTTACTAAGTAAGATAAGGCAAGAAGCAAGGGCGCAGCAGCTGCACGAAGTTCCTTCTTAGCGCATCCGTTTTCTTGCTCGTTAGCGCTTGACTAATAAGATAGAAAGAGCCTTTCTTGCTTGTTTAGTAAAGTCTCGCTTTTTGATAGGAGTAGGTGCTTGCTAGGGCAGGGCACTTTTCATTCTTCATTCGAAACTAACAAGTGTCGGGTCGGGGATTTCTGCCTTGTTATCAAAAAGGGAGTTGGGTAAAGCAAACTCTCTCCTTGGAGGAGCAAGGGACACTTAGAGAGGGTATTGGGAATAATAAGAAAGGAACAATTGTATGCCAAAAGGTGCAAGTGCCCTTTTGGACAAAGCAAAGTGGAATATCTAGGCCATATCATTACTGGAGAAGGAGTGACTACTGAGCCTTCAAAAATAGAAGCCATGGTGAATTGGCCTACATGTAAATCAATTAAAGCATTGAGAGGATTTCTGGGGTTAACATGCTATTATAGAAGGTTTGTCCAGTCATATGGGGTGATCCGTAAACCATTGACTAACCTGCTGAAGAAGAACTCATTTCAATGGGGGCCAGAAGCAGAAACGACCTTTATCAACCTTAAGCAAGCAATGACCTTTGCACTAGTCTTAACATTGGCAGACTTCACCAAGACATTTGTGGTGGAAACTAATGCTTTCTCAAAAGGAATGGAAACTGTGCTTATACAGGAAATGATACCTCTATCATTTTTCAACAAGGCTCTAGCTCCTAGACACTAGCGATTATCTACCCATGAAAATGAGTATATGGAAGTCCTAGCATCATTACAAGGGGGTCACTTTATTATCAGAGCTGACCATCATAACTTAAAATACCTACTAGAGCAAAAGGTGACAACTGATCTTCAACAAAAAAGGCCTGACCAAGTTTTTAGGGTTGGATTATGAGGTGCAGTGCAGGAAGGGAACAAAGAATAGGGTAGCTAATGCACCATCTAGAAGGGAAATAGAGAATTCCATCCTTAGTTCCATCACAATTGCTGAACCTACTTGAATGCAAACGATCATTCAAATCTATGAAGATGACCCTTCAGCTGCACATCTGACCATTGAGTTAACAACAACCCCTGCCAGCAAGCTGCACTACACTCTTCAGCAGGGAATCATAAGATATAAGCAGAGAGTATATGTGGGAAATGTTGCAAATCCCATAGCTAAAATATTTGAGGTGCTACATCAATCCTCTTTGGGCCCTTTGGGAGGTCTTTCTGGTCAAATGTGCACTTATAGAAGGATAAATAGAGCTTTCTACTGGCCTAACATGAATACTGAGGTGATCAAGTGAGCCTCAGAATGTGATACTTTTCAAAGAGTTAAGGCAAAGAATGTTATTTCTCCAGTCCTATTACAAACCTTACCCGTCCCATAAATGCCATGGCAAGACACAACCATGGATTTCATAAAAGGGTTACCCAAATCTGGATGTGTGGAGGCTATACTAGTGGAAGTAGATAGGTTGACTAAGTATATATGGTCACTTTGTGGCCCTGAAGCATCCTTATACAGCACATGATATAGCTGATATATTCCTAAAAGAAATCTACAGGTTGCATCGACTACCAAGTACTATTGTGACAGACAAGGATGCTATCTTTACTAGTCAATTTTGGCAACAACTTTTCAAAACCATGGGAACTAAATTGAATATGTCTACCTCTTATTATCCCCAATCTGATGGTCAAACAGAGAGGCTTAACAGGTGTTTGGAGTCCTATTTGAGATCTATGGTATTCATTAACCCTAAGCAGTTGGTGAATTGGCTGCCATTAGCAAAATGCAGGTACAACACCAACCACCATAGCTCATTAAAGACCACCCCTTTTCAGGCCTTATATGGGTTCCCACCTACAAAAGTTCCCTTGGGTCCCTACCATGCTCAACACATACAACAGTAGGGTCCCTTATAGCTCAGAGACAACAGATGTTGCAGAATATGAAGGAAACCATGAATCAAGCCCCGTATGAAGTTTTATGTCGATAAATGTAGGTCAGATAGAACTTTAGGTGCAAGATATGGTGTATCTAAAACTACAGCCGTAGAGGCAAACATCAGTAGCAATACAAAGGAATTTAAAACTATGTGCAAAATACTACAGACCATATAAAATCATAGAGAAGATAGGTACAGTAGCTTACAGACTTGAGCTCCCTTCTAGATCTCAGATCCACTCGGTCTTTCACGTGTCCCAACTCAAGAAACGTGTGCGTCCGACGATCTCACCGCAATAGAAACCTCCAATTCGTGATGCATATGGTCAAGTCTTGTTCCAGCCACTAGTGATTTTACAAAGGCGAATGGTTAAGGTGGATAATGCAGTGGGGTTTAAGGTGTTATTACAATGGACGAATCGACATGGTTAGGGATATAAGACTAATGAAGGGCGACGTGGCAACATCAGGAGCGTTCATAACATTTAACATTGGGCGGTTCAGATTACAAGTCCTAATAATATCCAATAGTGAGGAATATTCTACAGGACTACTAATACATAACTCAGCTCCACAGAAATGGATATGCAAACACTGGTAATCTAACAACTTCTCTCTCTACTATCACTCACTCTCTCTCTTCAATCTCATTCTCTCTTCTTCGATCTCTCACTTTTTTTTAATATAAATTTACCCAGTTGTAGTGCTGGGCGTTGTTGTATTAAAAAAAGATCAGTGAGGGGGGCTATGCCTAACCTCATAAAATACAACTTGGTGATTCCATCACCCAAGACAAGCACCTACAAAAAATAAACCAGAGAATCTATATACAGGATCTCCCTCTGGGATGATAATGTATACATATTTTAACTAACAAAGAAGTTGGCTTTGTCGAATTTGGTTATGATGCTTGACATTTGCCACTTATCCAAGAGGAAGGCGCCTTTAGCACATGTAGGTAGTTGTTGATATGAGTTGATAATTATGCTATTACCCGATGTAGAATCCATTTTCGCCAGATAGTCTGCAACTTGGTTGCCTTCTTTGTAGCAGTGTTCTATACTCACCTTGGCCTGTTGAATAATCAATAACATTCTATCCACCATTTGTTTGATTTTCAAGTTGTTGGTGTCCCTATTTATCAACATATTTGCAACCACCTTGGAGTCGAGTTCTAGGATGAAATTAGTATAGCCTTGGTGCTTACACCATTTCATTCCGAACTCATCAGATAAAGACTCCGCCATATTGTTGATATCACACTGGACAACATTCAAAAAGGCCATAATAAGATCCCCGTTGCTACTCCTTACTATTCCCCTTTATTCCTGCTTTGTTGTTTTCTTTGATGTAGCTGCCATCAATGTTTACTTTGATAGTACCCAGATTAGGAGTCTACCACAACACTTGCTTCCAGCTATGTACTGGTTTCAACCTCTCAATTCTTTGGCAAGAGTCTGGCCAAGGGAGGAGGTTATCCCAGCTTGGTATAATCTTTGAAATGGCACCTGTGATGCTCCAGATAACTTGATGGACCAGCTTGTTAGGTTGAAACTTCTTCTGCTCACCATATCTGCACGATGTCCACTGTTTCCATAGTTCCCAACATATTGTTACAGGAGCTATCTGAAGGACTAGGCTATGGACCATGTTCTTCGAGCTTGTATCCCACCATCTCTTGAAGGTACCCACTACGGCCTCTATTTGATGCCTTATGCACAGTGGATTGCCAATCATATTCCATGCTATTTTTGCTGCCTCGCTTCCATTGAATACATGTTCCATAGTCTCCACCTGCGGCAAACAACAATAAGAACATCTAGAAACAATGTTAGTGCCAAATTTACCAATAATATCATCAAAGGGGAGTCGCTTTTTGAGTAGCCTCCAAGATAGGAAGGAGATTTTAAAAGGAATGGATTTTTGCCAAATCTTACTAATAAAGTTATTCTTTTTCTTTTTCTTTCTCACTTTTCCAGGCCGATTTATTAATAAAGTGACCGTCCTCAACTAAATTCCATATTGGAAAGTCCTGAGAGTTTCTGTTAGTAATAGTATCTAACAAGTGAGGGGGAATAGTGGTTGCCAATTTGTTGGTGCCCAGGTACTTTCTTGGATGAAACTTTTAACAAGAGCTTGGGAGACTTCCCAGGGCCCTGAACAATCTTGGCCAAGGCACCTTGCCCATCCAGTTATCCCACTAGAAACTAGAGTTGCCTTGTTGAATTTTCCATAAGATATTCGGTTCAGCTTTGATCCTTGCCTTCGTTAAATCTCTCCAAATGTGTGAATCAGATTTGATAGGAACTTTGTTAATCGAATGGGCTTTCTTGCAATATTTAGCATTAAGAAAAGTGGCCAAAAGGGATGGTTGGGTCCTGAATCTCCACCATCTTTTTAGGGAAAACGTCTTAGTGATATCATCCATTCTTCTGACCCCCACACCCCCTTCATCCTTAGAAAGGCACAGGTTGTTCCAAGAGGACCAGTGATAATTATTTTTTCTTTCCGAAGATCCTCAGAAGAAATTGTTAAAGTGTTTTTCCATTAGTTTGATGATGTCTTTGGGAAGGTTCATGGCAGATAAAATGTAGGTTGGCAAGTATTGGAGGACATGTTTGATTAAGGTTACCTTCCCCCCATAGGATAGCGTTTTTCCTTGCCATCCGTTGAGTCTTTTCACAATCTTGGCTACCATGCCATCAAAGATGTTCTTCCTTCCATAGTAGATTGGGCATCCGAGGTAGTAGAAAGGGAAAATCTTGTCCATATAACCCGAGGTTCTTATGATTCTATTTATTCTGCTAGCTGAAGTGTTTGGAGCAGTAACAAAGAAGCTCTTGTCGTTATTCACTTTTTGACCTGAAGCTTTTTCATACCTTTTTATCCGACTTTTAATGAGCTTTAGCGAATGCTTATCACCTCCAGTGAATATCATGATGTAATCGACATAAGCAAGGTGGGTGATGATAGGCCCTCTATGGTCTATGGAGAAAGGGGTGAAGTTGTGGTGAGTAATAAGGCTGTTTAAGGACGTGGAGAGAACTTCATCTCCGATAATGAACATGGAAGGGGATAGATGGTCGCCTTGTTTGAGAACATGCGATGATGTGAAGAAACCTCTTCTGGATCCATTAATGATGATAGAATACCACACATCACTGACCAATCTCCAAATAATATCAATCCATTCTTCTGAGAATCCAAACTTTCTCATGACGACAATTATGAAATGCCAGGACATTTTATCGTAAGCTTTAGCCATATCCAACTTCATGACCACATTACCCCTATTTTTGTTCTGCCTTATGTTTTTAACAATATCTTGTGCTAATTGTACATTGTCAGTGATCAGCCTGCCCTTGACGAATCCACTTTGGTTGAGGGAGATTATTTTCTCAAGCATAGGGTTCAGTCTTCAGGACAAGATTTTAGAGATGATTTTTCTCGTGAAGTTGCTTAGGCTAATAGGCTTGAACTCAGAGAAATTGGTTGGGGAGTCGACTTTGGGAACAAGAATAAGACAAGTGTGATTGTAGAACTTGGTCATAGCCTTGCCATTGAAAAACTCCTGTACAAAGTTCACAATATCTCTCTTGATGATATTCCAGCATTTATGATAGAAGGTGTCATTAAATCCATACGGTCACGCTGCACTAGATGCATTCATACTAAATACAGCATCTCTGAGCTCCTGCTCGTTAGGAATAGCCTTGAGTTTATCATTATCATCCTCATTGATGCAATTAGGGATACAACTAAGGATCTCTTGATTCGTGAATTGGTGCTGAAGGTTAAACAGGTGTTTGAAATGGTGCACAACAACCTTTGAGATGCTCTCATCTCCCTGTACCCATGATCCATTTTGATCTTTGACCGTGTAAAAGTGAAGCCTACTTCTCCTGTTTCGAATTAAGCTGTGAAAGTATTTGGTATTGCTATCCCCTTCTTCATGCCATTTCTGCTGGGCTTTCTATCTAACGATCGCATCTTGCATACCTAGTCATTTGATGTATTCTGCCTGGCCTTTATTAATCTCCTCTCTTGATTGATCGGTGTTGTTAATGGAGTCAATTTCTTCCAGATTTACCATTTTATCTTCCCATATGCTAACTTGTTCGAAGACATTACCAATGGTCTCTTTCGACCATCTAGTAAGATTCTTACCGAGAACTTTCAGCTTCTGTTGTAGCCTCCACATGGGGTTTCCAGGAACTTGAATGCTCCAGGTCTCTTCTACCAGGTTCACGAATGAAGGTTGTTTAGCCCAAAAATCAAGGAATTTGAAATATTTGATGCCAACTTGAAGTTCTTTTTGACATTTGATGAGGAGAGGTGTATGATCTGAAACTGTTCTTGCTAAATGTTTGACCATATTAATGTGGAACAGTTGGGTCCATTGGTCATTAACAAATAGTCTATCGCGCCTTCTCCAAATCCTTTTTCTAGCTTTCCAATTGTTGCACCACGTGAATCTAGGTCCTATAAACCCCAAATCCACCACCTCACAATTATCCATGCAGCTACTAAATTAAAAACTTTTATGCATTCTGTAGGGGTTGCCCCCTTTTTTTTCATCTGGTTCTAAAATTACGTTGAAGTCACCCCCGATACACCAAGGACCATTGATGTGAGTGTGCATATCTTCTAAATTGCTCCAAAGCTCTCTCCTTTCATTCTCAGTACATTTTGCATACCCAGCTGTTAGGAAGAGATCACAATTAGCAGGGGTGTATTGCATTTTGATGGTTAGCTGCTGTTCTTTATTGTCGACCACGCTAGTTTGAAAGTTTCCTGACCATAGAAACCAAATATGCCCATTCTTGTTGGCCAATACTGTGATGAAAGCCAAGGTATCTCATATACTTATCAATTCTATTCATGCTAACGAAAGGTTCGAATATTGCTACGAGCTCCACTTTGTACATGTTGATGAGTTTTTTAGCCTAGGAATGGCTTTTTTTTTTATTTCACTCCCATAATATTCCAAAAGATGGAATTAATCATAGGTCGGGGGAATTAGTTTGTGCTCGCTTCCACATTGTAAGAGTTCTGCTTTTCTTTATTCTTCTGTTCCTTCTTTTTGTTTCTGTGTTTATTTTTGTTCCTTTGGACCAGAGAGAATCATTCATTATCACCTTGATTGCTAAGGTTGTTTTGCATTTGGTCTTCAGGGACTCTTACAGTAACCTTGTTTGGAGAGATCACTTCTATTTGATGATCAATTTTTAATGTAGGCAGCGATTTATTAATAGATGACTGTAGAGAATCAAAATCTAGTTGGACTGTCATATTAATCCCCGACAATGCTTTAATCTCAGACGGGACATTGACTGAGCCATCGTTAGTAGTGAGGTATTTGGTTAGGTCATGGTGGTCCTGTTGATCGTTGATTTGCAGCCTGTTCACATCCTTCCCTTGACTCGAATTCCTTTAAATGTCAGAAGATTCTTGGACGAGCTGTTCTGATCCTTCGATTGTTTTATTTGTAGGGCTGGATTCACTACACTCCTTGTTGCTCGAGTCACTGTTTCTGTTAATAACTTCATCATTTTTCTCTTTATCAATGTCCCCTACTTGAGCATAGTTGTATTCATTCTTCTTTCCTAGTTCTTAATGTAGTTTCTTGTCATGATCCACCCTGTTTTTGTTAGCCCTTCTGCTGCCGTTGACTTTACACTATATTGGTTTAAAAGAGATTTTGGATTTCTTTTGAGGAAGTCTCTTTTGTTTGTTGTTTTCCTCTTCTGTTTGGTTGTTTTGGCCTTGATATCTTCAACCATTTCTTTGCCTTCAGTGTCCAACCTGCTTTGGTTATCAGCATCGGTTGGTCTGCTTGTTGGTATTATCCGTAAGCTAATCATTGGCTTTCTCATACCTTTGTTTGATCGCTTCTTTTTGTATATTCTTAGGTCTTTTTTCTGTTTCTATGACCTTGCTGCCTTCTCCATTACCATGGTCCTTACAGTCTCAATAGAAATAATAGAATCAGTCTAATAGTTATCCTTATTTCTCTTGGTTATTGCATCTTTCTCATCTGCTGCTTTCTTCCTTTCAATTGCTCTGCAGTTGAGTAAATTATGGCCTAGTTTCCTGCGAAATTTGCAGTACTTAGGGATCCCTTCATACTCGAGATTTTGGACAAATCCTTTTTGAGGAGCATTATCAAAAATTTGTCCCACATAAACAAAGTCTGGCTGTGGCTTTAACAGATCAATCTCCACTCGGACCTTAGCTACACTTGGTCTTGTTCTACTCGTAGTCGCTAAGTCCATTTCGAGCGGGGTTCCCACATCGCTCACAACTTGTTTAACATACTGCCATGTATGCATATGAAATGGGAGGCCCGGGAGAAGAACCCAAACAGGAGCAATCGGAATATCTTCCTCCGGCTTGAAATCAGGAGACCACTTCTGTAGCCACATTTGTTGCCCTCTATTTCAATAACACGTTTGAACCAAACCATGGAGAAGTCTTCTTCATTAGTAAAATCTAGGAACACATTGAAGTTGTCATACACACCAACCCTGGATGACCCTTTTAGAGAAATCAGTTCTTTAAATTTCGATCAATTTGGGGCCTAGGTTTAAGAAACCTGCCAACCAGAGTAAATTTGCATTCTGAAGCCATAATCCCATAGTAGTCAGATGCTTTGAACAAGATTGCCGGTATTTCATTGTGTGTAGTATGAGTAGCGATTGCAGAGTCACGTTCTTGGCGAATAGGGCACAACATTGAATTGGGGAATTTGTGACTGTTGTCGCATATGAGATTTTGCCTTCAATTGCTTCAATGGTCTGCTTCGCTTGTTTATAAGCAGCGTTTTGCCCATCCAGACGCACCAGAATGACGCCATCCGGCGGCTCCATGGGGAGGCGTGTGAGTTTAACGTCTCAAGAAGTTACCGTTGGAGTTGGGAAAGAGGGAGAGAGACAAGATTTTTGTTTCAATAAAGTACATATCTTCGATCTCTCACTTCAATTCCTTTCTTCTGCAGGAATCCATTGAAGCCCACTGTTGATTAGCTTGTAGTCTACCGTTATTACATTGAATACAATGGAGCTAATAAAATTTCCACTGACTTCCGCTATCTCATATCAAATTACAATTTCATTTATTGAATTACATTACACAGAGCGCCAAGTTTATAGACAGATTTGACTTCTGTATGTTATTGTTTACTTTTATTTAATTTCAAAGCTATAGGTTACAAGAATTTAGTGAAGCTTATTAGTAAAGTCCCTACTTGTATATCGTACAATTGCATTGATACTATTCGATTTTCCAGAGGTTTTCGCTTTCATGGATACTAATATTGGAAGAGACAAAAGAGAATATTGAGTATTAAGGAAAGAAAAATTAGTCTCTCTAAGTGATATAGGTGATGTAGGTTAATAGATGAAGTGGATTTCAAGATCTTTCATAGGCCAAACTTATGTTTCAACAATTTATGTATGTATATATATAAAAAAAATAACTATACTAGATCAATATAAATTTTTAATGACGAGAATTCAATTGAAACCCTTCGGATAATGTAGTTTCCCATCTAGTATTTTTTTCCCAACGTGGTCCATCCAACATTTAAGGATGTAAAAATAATAGGGTTTCTTCTGCTACATGGATTGTTGGAAATATTTGATGCATGTGCAAATATTGCGAGACAATAGCAGCAGTTTATCACAAGAAAATGTTTGCTCTTAACGTGTTGTGTTTCTGCTAGTTCAGAATGCAGAAATTTAACAACATTTTATGCAAAATTCACTAGACTAGGAAACCTCTTGTATTCAAACACATCTAAAATATGTGAAAATAATGTCCCCAAAATCCCAAAGGATACGCTGAGGTTTTTATATGCTCTTGTCTTTTAAGAAAGTGTCACGTGATTGATGTCGGCGAATTAACGAAATAACGTCAAACCTGACCAAGAACCACCTTAGACCCCACTAATATAGTTGTAGCTTTGTCTTGTCACATTAATTTCCAACAAGCTAAGCAGATTCCATATTGAAATTAATTTGATAGATTTAATTTTTTATGCTTTAAGCACTGAAGTAATTCTACTTTAAAATTTCAATATTTTTTAAAATCTGATAGATTTAATTTCAATATTTGTTCAAATTTTAGTATTTTCACATATTAATTTATGTATATATGGAAAATACTGGATTCAGTGGAACTCGTAAAATATAGTTCAAGCAAAGGCGTAACCAATATAGAAGTTATGACTTTCGGTCATACCATGTATTCTTGTCCAAACAATTATTAAATATATACAAATAATAAATTTTGAACCCATAAAATTAGATAAAATGTGATAGAATTGTCAATCTTAACCCAGAAAATTTAAATCCTGGATCCACCTTTGCTTCAAGGTAGCTTTATGTACTTCGACATTTATCATGGAAATTTCTTTCCAACTAGTAGGTAACTAACAAAACCTCTTTGACCAAATAGGGAGACTGACAAGTAGAATTATTATTGAATTTAAATTTTATTTATCGACAGTTTAAAAGAATATTTATATATTAGGGTGACACTAGGAATCTACAAATTAAAGTGAGCTAAACGCAGAAATATAAAGTTAAATTAACTCTCTCCATTCTTAAAGTTACATGTCTCGAGTTCGAAGAAAAAGCCCAAGAGATTGTTCCTTCTAATGGGTTTACGTAGTGTGAATCCGATTAGTGGGAGCTGATGCTACAACCGGTGGAAAACGAAAAACAAAAAACAAAACAAGATATGGTCCCAGTCACTGTGAGTACTATTGACAACAAACTTACACTACCTAACGAGTATCCATGATTACAAAAGCTCTCTCTAGTTTTCTTTTTTTCTTTCAAAGTCTGATGTAATTTTTTCACAGGTGTTGGTTTTGGATTGATTTTTCTATTTTCTCAAACATAATTAATGTATACGGTCGAAATCGAGCTCGCTCACGACATGATAAGTTAGGCTCAGAACATGACAATCAAGAACTGAAGATCAACCCCAAGTCCCACCGAGCTAGAACCCGGAGTCAGAACCATGGGTGAAGCTACATGTTATAAAGGGTGGTCAACTGACCACTCTTCATCGAAAAATTATACTGCGTATATAGGTAAAACATTAAATTTTAGAGGTATATAATAATATTGAACACTCTTTCTCGGAGAACTTTTTTTCACTTCTTTCAAGTTTGAACACTCTTGATTAAATTCCTGGCTTCGCCACTGGTCAGAACGCCTGCCTTCGAGAACATTGAGTATGTGATCCCAGAGTAGACCCTAGCCCCAAACGAGCTCGAAGAAACATTGTTAGCAGAAGACCGAAATATCCGTGACTGATTGAATATTATGGCGAAAATCTCGGCGCGTATCAGTGGGGAACCGACAATTAGCAAATCAAGAGATTTTTACCTTTTATAGAATTGTACCTAAAGTAGGACTCCTCTACTATATAAAGAGGAGGGGGGGGGGGGTTCTGATAATTTATTCAACACATTGTAACACGCATTCCAAAGCAATACATTATTATTCTCTTTGAGTTCTTATTCTTCTGTCTTGATATCGGTCGTTGTACGTTCGGCTCGAGGGTAGCTAACCTTCCAAGGCTGAAACTGTTCAATTCGTGGGGTTTGCATTTACTTTATCATTATTTATTTCAATTGCGATCTAATTTATAATTTTGTGTCAAGTTAATCCACGTATCCTTAAAACCACATACAAATTCAATTGTTATCTGATTTCTAGGGTAAACAGTTCGGCGCCCACCATGTTGAACTCGTCGTCCTCGACCGGCGATCCTAAGTTAGCAAGGGCATCAGACTCACTGTTTTGATCCCGAGGTACGTGCTGCAAAGTCCACCCCTTGAACCTATGTAATGTTACATGCAACTTACCCAGGTACCTTTGCATCCGTTTCTCTCTAACCTCAAACGCCCCATTAACTTGGTTCACCACGAGGAGGGAGTCGCACTTAGCTTCGATCACCTCTGCCCCCAAGTGTTTTGCTAGTTCGAGACATTTCAATCATGACCTCATATTCGGCCTCGTTGTTAGTCAATTTTACAGTCCTAATAGATTGTCTAACTATGTTGCCTATTGGTGGCTTCAATATGATGCCAAGTCCCGACCCTTTTGCGTTCGAGGCGCCGCCCGTAAAGAGGGTCCAGATCCCCTAAGAGGTCCCTGAGTTCATCAATAACTCTCTTTCGACCTTGGGTATTAGGGCTAGCATAAAGTCGACCGCAAAGTCAGCCAAAATTTGAGTTTTAATGGCGGTCCGGGGTCGATATTCAATATCGTACCCATTGGTTTCCACGGCCCATTTTTCCAATTGGCCCTAGAGTTCGGGCTTATGCATAACATTCCTCAATGGGTAAGTAGTCACGACACATTTGGGGTGACATTGGAAGTATGGTTTTAGCTTTCTAGAGGCGCTTAGCAAAGCGAGCGCCATCTTTTGTAGGTGAGGGTATCTAGTTTCGGCCTCACATAGGGTCCTGCTAACATAGTAAATTGAAAATTGCTTACCTTGCTCTTCCCGGATCAGAACTCCACTACCGCTATCTCTGAAACTGCCAAGTACATGTATAGTTGTTCGTCTGTCTTCGGCATGTGAAGAAGC
The DNA here is from genome assembly GCA_005239495.1 of Nicotiana undulata. Taxonomy (NCBI): domain Eukaryota; kingdom Viridiplantae; phylum Streptophyta; class Magnoliopsida; order Solanales; family Solanaceae; genus Nicotiana; species Nicotiana undulata. Next base: position 127,516 of record ML295829.1, on the reverse strand, counting down.
GATGGGCTCGATAAATACCGCTTGAGTTCCTCCAAGTCCCATTGGCACTCCGGGTCCATGAAACGTTATTCTTCTTCTTCAACAGTGAGAAGAATCGGTGGCTTTTATCGGAGGACCTCGAGATAAATCGCCCTAGGGCGGCTATGCTTATGGTTAATCTTTGCACGCACTTCATGTTTTCCACAACCGTAATATCTTGGATGGATTTAATCTTGTTGGTATTGATCTCAATTCCCCGGTTGGATACCATGAATACGAGAAATTTTCCTGATCTAACTCCAAACGCACATTTCTCCGAGTTCAGCTTCATATTGTATTTCTTCAATATGCTGAAGGTTTCATGCAAATGTGTTAAATGATCCTCTGCTCGCAGGGACTTAACCAACATATCATCAATGTAAACCTCCATTGATTTAACTACTTGTTCCTCGAACATCCGATTTACTAGACGTTGGTAAGTGGCAACAACATTTTTTAATTCGAATGGCATCACGTTATAGCAGTATGTATCGTACTTAGAGATGAAGGAGGATTTTTCCTGATCATCCGGGTTTATCCGTATTTGGTTATACCCGGAGTAGGCATCGAGAAAACTGAGGATCTCGTGGCCGGTCGTGGCATCGATCACACAATTGATGTTGGGCAAAGGGAAGAAGTCCTTGGGACATGCCTTATTCAAATCCTTATAGTCTACACACATTCTTAATTTGTTCCCTTTTTTAGGGACTGCCACTACATTTGCTAACAAAACTCAGAGAATGTCGAAGGGAAAAAAGGCCTTTTATTATATATACAGTCTTTAAAAGGCCAAATGGCCTTGACAAAAAGTACAAAACTACACAAGTACAAAAATACAAAAAAATGTACAAGGCACTTAAACGGCCTAGTCTTCACTGAATCCCGCCTCGTCGCCAGGGTCTTCAGAGTCTCCTCCACCCTCGGATCCTCTCAAACCCTCAAAGTCTTCCTCGATATAATCCAACCTCTTGGCCTCGGCTTCGATCCCCTTAGCACTCTCGATTTTGGCCGACAATTCAAAACCCCGAGCATGAATCTGCTCGAGGGCCTCCCTTCGGGATTACCACATCACATGATCAAAGATATCTTTTGTTCGAACTTGGTACACCTCGGCATAGACCTTATATTGGGCCACCATTTCGTCGACATCATCTTGAACAATAACGGCCAACGACTTGGCCGTTTCTAGCTCCTTGGCAAGAGTTCCTCGAACGGAGACAACTACACTTAGCTGAGACTTGAGCTCCTCAACCCTTTTGTCCTGCACCTCGGCATCCTTTGCCACAAGAAGCTGGGCCTCACCCAAAGCCAGCTATGGTCGAGCAGTCTCCTTTTTTCGAGGCCAGGCGGTCCATCTTGCCCCTCCGTTCGTCGGTCTCAGCCTTGACAATATCTGTCTCAGCTCGCAGTTGATCGATCCAATCATTTTTTTGTTAGACCTGAGGATTCCGACTGTTAGTTACCGAGCCTAGCTCATTGTCACTAACCTCAAATATTTTTATCTGCTCGACCAAGTTGGCATGCTCATTTCGAGCCACCTCCAGCTCAACTCGGAGGCTCTTAGCCTCCCCATCACACTGCTTGCTAAGAAGTTTGTAAGAATCTCTCTTCTTAGTGAGCCCTCGGACCTCGGCCTCAAGCTGGTTTAGCTCGTCCTGATATCAGAGAAAGATTTCATGATGAAGCACCGAGGCCTGCAAATACAAAGAAAAATGTTAAGACTATCTAGTCTAAGTATGAATTGAAATCATCAAGATATATTTGAAGTTACCTGGTTTAGCGCCTATTGTGCTTCATTGAGTAGGCAGGGCACGTCTACATCATTAATCTTAGCTTGTTCATCCTCGATCACCAAACACCGAAGATATCTGGCCACCCCTATGGGGGCAGAGAGTATCCGGGCATCCTCATGAACAGAGATGATGATCGACCCCTTCCGGTAGGGATCCACACTCGAAGCTGGAAATCGTCTGACCAGCTTCGGGCTTGAAGAAGGCCCGATTATTCCTAAAGACAGACCTTTCTTCGGAACCTCCAAGTCACCCAACCTGGTGACGTCCTCCATGGCGGTAGAATCTACACCATCAAAAAATCCGTGGAAGGGGTCGTTCTCTATGTGGACCCCCTCATTGGGACGTTCCTTCATCGTCTGAGCCTCGTTGTACATAAAATTAGTGAACAAAGGCGACTCGTTGATGTCGATCACACCGTGTTCTTCCTTTGGGGCATCGCCTACATCCCGAGAAGCTTCGTCCATGGCCTCCTCGTCGGTCTCCCTAACTTAAGGCAGATCAGGCCCATCTCTCTCCAGTATGGAGGCCCCTTGCCCTTCGAGCCGTGACGACACTCGGGCCACTAGATTGAAGGCTTTTTCTTCTTGGTCTTATTCGGATTCATCCGTCAACCGATAGATTGAACCCGAAGTCGGTGCTCGAGCACTGGTGCTTTCTTTGAATTTACACACCAGCCTTCTCCTTGGTTTCTTTTTCACCGAGCTCGGGGAACTTAGGCTCATTTTCCTTTTATTCTCTTCACCTTGCCTCAGAGTAAGGGACTCGATGGGGAAGTTATCGCCACCGGATGAAGGACCCAGTAAGAACTTAATGATGCAAAAGGAACCCAAATATTACTCACTCATGAAAGGGATCTCACCATGTGAACGGGCCTCCCATCGACCCTTTGAAAGCTCGCTCCATGAACGCTCGGAGTAGGTCCTTTGAAGTAAGTTGCCCTCGACCCACTCCTTGAGTCGAGGAACTGCATTCGAGACCCGAGCAACAGCTGCACTGCCACAGAACACCGATAAGAAGGAAGGAAAAAAGCGATTAATTAAATTTTTGAAGCAAAATTGTACTTACATGAAATATTCCACTTCTTAAGAAATGGCATATGCTCACCTGGAATCAAGTCCGAAGCCCTCACTAGGACAAAACTACCTAGCCATCCTCGATCCCGACGCGTGAGCTTGGTCAGTCCACCCTAGAAGAGTTGGGGACTGTATAAACGCATGAGGTGATCGATGGTGAATGGGAATCCTTCGATCTTGATCAGAAAGAAACGGAGAAGGATCACAATCCTCCAGAATAAAGGGTGAATTTGACTGAGGCATACCTCATATCTCTTGCAGAAATCTATGTTGACCGGATCCAAAGGGTCCAGTGTAAAGGGATAAGTGTAAGCACTTATCCAAAGGGTCCAGAATAAAGGGTGAATTTGAACGAGGCATACCTCATATCGCTTGCAGAAATCTATGATGACCGGATCCAAAGGGTCCAGTGTAAAGGGATAAGTGTAAGCACTTAAATATCCCTCAACGTGGGTAGTGATGTCTTCTTCGGGTTCAGAATTCACTACATGCTTGCCGACCCAATTGCAATCCTTTTTTACTACAGATGGAACATCCTCGGTGATCTGTTGTCAATCATGTCCAAAATGCAAGCATGAATTTTCTTATGTGTGTCTTGCCAACATGCCACACAAATTTTCTTATGCTTTATAGTCCTGGGAAATGAGTATGTGGACTTTCTACTCTATTCAATTTGTTCAACACATAGTCTATTGCTTGTGTGGCCATGTCCTTCATTTGGGCCTGTTATTTAGTTCTATGTGATACTGGGCTTGGCTATTGGATCTAGACTTACTAGACTGATCTATGAGTGGGAATTCGAGGCTACTGGAGCTGTCGAAGGCCTGGAAAATACTGGGTTATTTATACCGGACCTATCATTGGGCCTATAGTGGTCTGTTTATGTAATTATTCAGATTTAATTCTGGGCCAGTAATAATCTTGTAATTGAACTGACGGGGTGATTAATAAAAGGGGTAGGGTATTTTAATTCTCGCACAATGGGTAGAAAGCATGCCTATAGGACTTATGTGCTCTAATTGTTATTTTAACTCTCATGCGCTGCACACTAGTAGAAACCATGCCCATAGTATTCACACACTCACTCAACCTGTTTGCTATCAAAGCATGAGTTTAAGTACCCTATTTTTTCTCTTATGTGTTATTGGACAACATGTTTATAGGATCACTAACAATCATCTAGATATCATGCCTATAGGACCTTAATTGACTAATTAGCTATTGCTATCATACTGTCGCGCCTAGATAACATGAATATAAGGATAAAGTGTTATAAAAAAATCAGGTTTGGTTGTCAATTGCTAGAGATCCTACCTATAGGATATTGTCACTCGCTTAAATTTGTTTATGAGATCAGTTTGTCAATGCTGGATTCTAAAAACTGTTTCATTACTTAGTAACGCCACTACTAGAAATCATGCCTATAGGACAATGTCACCCTCTTAAGACGCATGTTTATAAAATCAAAGCTAAGCCATTAAGAGCAATAGTGTTTCATATACAATTCTAGAATTCATAATCACTTATAAATCATTCCTATAGGACTTTAAGTCTTAATTCTGAAACTAAGCACTTCCTAAACTGCCCGTGTGCATTTGTGTTTATGTGTGGAGGCAAACTTGGGCCTTTATTTATCTTTACATGAAGTCCTATGTTACAACCCATATTCACGTACGATAGTTCATGCCATAAGTTAGTCGACGTAAATCTGAGAAGAGATTATCTTTGAGATGATAAGAAGTTAATCCTATTGGTCTTAAATGATACAAGAGTGTATAAGGGTGATTAACAAGTATTAGAAGTTAAACGAATCAAGGATGTTGTAACCCAAATTTTGGGTAAACCTAGGGGTGCTTAATATTCTCAAGAGTTCGTGTCTTAAGGTATTTGAATCATATAATATCCGTATCATAAGTCTTGAAGTCAAACGAGTTATGAAACAAAAGTCAACAAAAGTTGTCGCAACTTATGTTCATAATTTTACTTAAACTTTAGGTCAAATGTTACTAAGTTTTTCTCCCAATTTCCTTGGAATTATGGGGTGATCTACCCACTAAATTGAATATATATGAGTCTAGTTTCAAATGCATTAAATCGTTTATCAGTACGACATCGTAGTAGAGAGAGATATGCATTGTTGCGAGACTGCACAAACTGCTAGATGACAAGTAGGTGTGTCACCTACTTGGTTAAACGAGAGCCAAAAAATAGGCAATTTCGGGTCGTCCAAAGATCCCATTTAAAGGCTTATCTCTTGAAATATAAGCCTCATTATATATCACAAAAAACCAGACCTAAAACCCTGCAAACTTCCTCCCAAAAATTACCCACAAACCCTAATTGATTTTTTGTCCCTTTCAAGTTCTAATTAGGGGTAAAATCTAAAGTTTGAAGAACCAAGATAAGGGTTGAGCTATCCAAAAAATAAGGTAAGTTTACTGTTCTCTTTCATCCATTTTCCTGCTGTAAATTCATTGTAATTCTTTCTATACTTGTAAGAACTCACGGGACGGTGATCGGAAGCCGTGAGTTCATGTTATTCACTTGTAGCAGACTGTTTTGTGGCATATTTTGTGTTTCTGTTTGGCTGTGTGTTTTACTAATGTTTTGTGGATTTTTGTAGGAGGAAGGTTGTGTATAAACACCATATAGATGTAGGGTGGTGGGCTGGTCATTCGTCGTAACATTTTTGGGTCGTTTGACACTACTATGATGGTCGTTTTGTGTATGAAGAGATTGCGGTGTGTTGGGTTGTTTGGTGATTGTTTTGACTTGTGTGAAGGCATATATATATGGTAGGTGTTTTCCGTTTCATCGTAAAATATGTTGTGTTCGATACATAATAGTTACGACGCTTAAACGATAACGATAATATCGTTTCTCTTATTGTAGATTAAGGAGTCGTGACATTTGCATAGCTTGAGGTTGGGCAGTATATATATACAAGGTATGTGCGTCTATCCCTTTCCTTATTTTGCACGACTCTGATTGTACATAATGTAATGAAAGAGCTTCCAAAGATACTCTACTCTTATAAGCTAACAGTACTTACATTGTTTTCCCTTCTTATGGAACAATTGATGTTGGGGTTGTTTCTCTTATTATTATGTTATCAATGTTGTTGGTACTTCCTGATTCTTATAGTATTCTTGATGAATAGTTAGTCCTAATAACGTGTACGGGGAATATCGACCTTACGTCACTCCGAAAGGTAAAGAATATGATTCCAATGAGTCCTACATGTATTTTGTATATATATATATATATATATGTGTGTGTGTGTGTGTGTGTGTGTGTGTGTCTATTTTACTCTACCGGGACATGCTATGTCGGTCGGGTACAACAACTATTGTGCAACCACTAATCAGTTAGGTTTTACCGAGCTTCACGTGGCCGGGTACATTTTACCGAGCCTATTACGGTCGGGTACGATATGATGATGATATTGCCCACAGAGGCATATGTTTTAAATGTTTATGTATATATATGTATGTATCACACATTTAATGTCAGTAGCCCTCAGAGGTACCCAGATGTTAGAGGTTGTATATCTATCCTCGTTTACATTACTGTTCTTACTTATACTTTCCTGCCTTACATACTCAGTATTGTATTCGTACTGACGTCCTTTTTCATTGTGGATGGTGCATGTTGTGCTACAGGTCCTGATAGACAGGTAGACGCATCTCCCCCACCACAGTAGGCTTCCTAGTTCAGCGGTTATTGGCGAGATCCCTTCTCCGGACTTGGCGTGGTCTTGGTATGCATTTTTGTTACAGATATTATGGGTATGTTGGGGCCCTGTTCCGGCAATGTTGCAACACTTTTGCTCCTTTAGAGGCTCATAGATAGGTATCGACTCATGTATAGTTTGGTATGACTTGTTAGCTAGTTTTTGTTGTATAGTCTTTCATGGCAGCGTTGTAGCTCGTACCTTATATATAGTTTCTTGGAAGTCTTGTCATCCCATGTTATGTATGTTCATGCCATTATCTTTCATTGTTGATTTTTCATGTTCCATATCTACCATTTATATTGATCTCGTTGGACCTTAAAGATAATAGGGAAGGTTAGATAAAATGTATGTTGGTGCTCGGCAAGTATGGCCCGGGTGCTAGTCATGATCCTCTAGTTTGGGTCGTGAAAAACTTAGTATCAGAGAAAGTCTGTCCTAGGGGTTGTCTATGAGCCGTGTCTAGTGGAGTCTTGATTATGGATGTGTAGCGCGCCACATTTATAATCAGGAGACTACATGACATCTAGGGTTGTTACCTTCTTCCTGAATCTAGATCGTGTGTAGAATTGAGTCTTTAGTGTTTGTATCTAATATTTACCTTGTTTTCGTTCAGCGATGCCTTCGACTAGGAAGCAAGCGATTAGTTGACGGATTGATACAACTGCGGGAAAGGGTACCAGTCAGGTGCCTCAAGCCAGAGCAGGCCAAAGTGAGGCTCAAAGTGAGATGTCGTCTCATACCTCATCTACTCCATTTCCTCTAGAAGATATTAGGAGGCACCCATCACAACCAGTTCCTCCGTCTAGCCCTACAGACCAGGATATGCGAAGTGCGGTGCAGTTGTTGACTAGCTTGGTAGCTGCTCAGGCTCAGAGGAAGAATACCGGTGCTGTTGATAAACCGGCTAGTACGAGAGTTCGTGATTTTATTAATCTAGACCCTCCAATTTTAACTGGATCAGACCCAAGGAGGACCTGCAGACTTTTATTGATCAGGTTCATCGTACACTGCGGGTTATGCATGCTACTGATACAGAGGTAGTATAGTTGGCTTCTTATTGGTTATGGGATTTCGCGGTTTTCTGTTACGATAGTTAGGAGAGATCCAGGATCTGAACGCCCCTTCAGCTGTGTGGAAGGAATTTTCTTAGGCCTTTCTTCGTCACTACTTGCTAGTTGAGATACGACGATCTAGAGCTGATAAGTTCTTGAACCTTAGACAAGGTAATATGAGTGTGCGAGAGTATAGTATGCAGTTTGATTCTTTAGCAAGGTAGGCTCCCCATATGGTGGCTGAGATGAGTTATAGGGTGCATATGTTTGTGAACGGGTTGGGACCACATCTGATAAATGAGTCTAGATAGCCTCATTGGTGGAGGGCATGTATATTTCTCGTATTCAGGCTTATGCCCAGACCCTAGAGGATCCTAAGCGCCAGCAAAGGAAAGATAGGGAGCAAGATAGGGGCCACCATAAGAGGGTGAGATATGTAAGGTATTCTCATGACTTCAAAGGCAGTGTCAGGCCCTAGCCTTCGAGGAGTTCGGCGCCACCTGTAGCTAGTGCTCCTCCACAGTTTCAGAGACCTCAGTATGATCGATTTACCTATTCTGGTCTAGGTCAGAGTTCGCGGGCATGAGACTCGCAATATCATAGGGATACTAGTCAGACAAGACCCCCAACACCCTATTGTGATTAGTACGGCAAGGCCCACTTTGGACTGTGCCGTCGAGGTTGTGATGCATGCAATTCTTGCGGACAACCTGGCCATATGATGCGGGATTGTACTAACAGAAAAGGTAGTGGTATGGCTCAGCCAACTGGATATGTATATGGTTCTTCCTCATCAGTTCGACCTCCAGCACATGGTTTTCAGCAATCGACATGTCGTGGTAGAGGTAGAGGTGCAGTGCCGAGTTCGAGTGGTGTTCAAAATCAAACCTATGCTCTAGTAGGTCGACAGGATCTCGAGTCGTCTCAAGATGTTGTTACAGGTATATTGTCTTTGTTTTCTTACGATGTATATGCATTGATTGATCCAGGATCTACATTATCATATGTTACATCCTTTGTGGCTAATAAGTTTGGCGTCGAACCTGAATTGATAAGTAAACCACTTGCCATATCTACTCCGATAGGAGATTCTGTGATTGCTAAAAGGGTATATAGAGGTTTCATAGTGATGATTTGTAGTCGTCAAACCTCGGCGAATTTATTTGAATTAGAAATGGTTGATTCCGATGTGATAATGGGAATGGACTGGTTGGCCTCATGCAATGCAAATGTTGATTGTCGTACGAAGATGGTTAGGTTTCAATTTCCTGATAAACCTGTCATCGCATGGAAGGGGAACATTGATACGCCAAAAGGTAGGTTTATTTCCTATCTTCAGGCAATGAAGATGATTTCAAAAGGTCACATTTATCATCTCGTTCGCATTAGGGATGCAGAGGAGAAGCCGCCTACTCTACAATCAATCCCCGTGGTCAATGAATTTGCAGATGTTTTCCCAGATGAACTCCTAGGCCTTCCTCCTGAAAGGGATATTGAGTTTAGCATTGATGTGTTTCCTGACACTCCACCCATATCTATTCCCCCCATACAGGATGTACCCGATAGAGTTGCAACAGTTGAAGGCGCAGTTGAAGGACTTGCTGGATAAGGGCTTCATTAGGCCTAGCACTTCACCTTGGGGTGCGCCAGTCCTGTTCGTGCGGAAGAAAGATGGGTCGTTAAGGATGTGTATCGATTATCGACAGTTGAATAAGTTTACTATAAAGAACAAGTATCCACTTCTAAGGATTGACGACCTGTTTGACCAACTCCAGGGTGCCAAGTATTTCTCCAAGATTGACTTACGTTCAGGGTATCATCCGGTGAGGTTTAAGGAGAAGGATATTCCAAAGACGGACTTTTAGACAAGATATGGGCACTTTGAATTCTTGGTGATGTCGTTCGGGCTAATAAATGCCCCAATAACTTTTATGGATCTCATGAATACTGTATTCAGTCCCTATCTTGATGTGTTCGTGATCGTATTCATTGATGACATTTTAGTGTATTCTCGTTCGGGGGCGGAACATGCGGTCCACTTGCGGATAGTTTTACAGACGCTTCAGTATCGTAAGTTATATGCTAAGCTCTCCAAATGTGAATTCTGGATGAACTCAGAAGCATTCATTGGCCATGTGATATCTGACGAGGGTATTAACGTCGACACTCAAAAGATCGATGCAGTAAAGAATTGGCCGAGACCTACAACACCATCAGAAGTCCGCAGCTTCCTTGGGCTGGCAGGATATTATAGGCGATTTGTAGACGGGTTTTCCTCTATATCAGCACCATTGACTAAGTTAACACAGAAAGCTACTAAGTTCCAGTGGTCTGACGCTTGTGAACGATGTTTTCAGGAGTTAAAGAATCAATTGACATCTGCGCCAGTGCTCACTCCCCTAGAAGGAACAGAAGGTTATGTGGTATATTGTCATGCCTCAGGTATAGGTTTGGGGTGCGTATTGATGCAACATGGGAAGGTGATTGCTTATGCACCAAGATAATTGAAGAAGCATGAAAAGAATTACCCAACCCATGATTTGGAATTGGCTGCAGTAATATATGCTTTGAAGATATGGCGGCACTACTTATATTGCGTCCATGTTGACATCTACACAAATCACAAGAGTTTACAATACATCCTCAAGCAGAAGGAGTTGAATTTGAGGCAGCGTAGGTGGCTTGAATTACTGAAAGATTACGATGTCGAGATATTGTACCATCCCGGTAAAGCCAATGTTGTGGCAGACGCTCTGGGTCGTAAGTTAGTGGGAAGCTCAGTACACATCGAGGCAGGTAGACAAGGGTTGACTAAAGAGCTTCATCAACTATCCAATATGGGAATCAGATTGTTAGACTCTGATGACGGAGGCGTTACTATACAGAATACATCAGAATCATCTTTGATAGCTGAGGTAAAAGCACGGCAATATGAAGATCCTACCTTAGTACAATTGAGAGATAGCATTCAACATCGTAAAATTACGGCTTTTGAGATTAGAGTAGATACTGAGATACCAGAGCGGATTATGTGTGCCTAATGTGGCAGGGTTGAGAGAGAAGATTATGATTGATATTCATCAATCCCGATATTCCATCCATCCCGGCTCGACAAAGATGTATCATGATGTTGAGGAGCAGTATTGGTGGGATTACATAAAGAAGTCTATTGCAGAATTTGTAGCCCAGTGTCCTAATTGTCAACAAGTAAAAATCGAACATCAGAAACCTGGTGGATTGCTTCAGAATATAGTGATTCCGACCTGGAAATGGGAGGTGATTAATATGGACTTCATTATTGGATTACCTCGCTCTTATCATTAGTTTGACTCTATCTAGGTGATAGTTGATCAACTTACAAAATGTGCCTATTTTCTGCTAGTTAAGACAACTTACACAGCTAAAGATTATGTGAAGTTGTATATCAAGGAGATTGTTAGGCTTCATGGTCTGCTGGTATCTATTATATCAGACCGAGCAGCGCAATTTGCGGCTAACTTTTGGAGGTCTTTTCAGAAGGGTTTAGGCACACAAGTGAATCTCAGCACTGCATTCCATCCACAGACTGACGGACAGGCTGAACATACCATTCAGAACTTGAAGATATGCAACGAGCATGTGTTCTGGATTTCAAGGGAAGTTGGGATGACCATCTTCCACTCATAGAATTTGCCTACAATAATAGCTACCATTCCAGTATTAAAATGGCCCTGTATGAGGCACTATACGGGGGAGATGTAGATCACCACTTGGATGGTTCGAAGTCGGTGAAACAGAACTATATGGGCCAGATTTGATTCACCAAGCCATTGAGAAGGTGAAACTGATACAAGAGTGGTTGAGGACGGTGCAAAGCATGCAAAAGTCTTATTTTGATGTCAGACGTCGTGATCTGGAGTTTGAGGTTGGTGATTGGATTTTCCTGAGGATCTCACCGATGAAGGGTGTTATGTGTTTTGGGAAGAAGGGTGAGATGAGTCCACGGTATATCGGTCCGTGCAAAATTCTTCGACGAATTGGAAAGGTTGCTTATGAGTTAGAATTGCCATCCGAATTGGAATTTGTCCACCCGGTATTCCATGTATCTATGTTGAGGAAATGTATTGGAGACCTTTCTCGGGTCGTCCCTATCAAAGATGTACAAGTTACAGAGGATCTATCATATGAAGAAGTGCCAGTGGCTATATTAGATCGACAAGTCCGCAAGCCGAGAACAAAGGATGTAGCTTCCGTCAAAGTATTGTGGAGGAACAAGAACATGGAAGAAATGACATGGGAAGCAGAAGACGAGATGAAGTCTAAATACCCTTACTTGTTCCAGATTCAAGATAACGAGGATGCCGGGGGGACGCAGGACACATTAGAAGGTGAAATAACTCTATGAGGTAAGCAGTAGCTTAAGAATAAACAACAACAACAACAACAACAAACCCAGTTTGATCCCAACATGTGGGGTCTGGGGAGGGTAGTCCGTACGCAGACCTTACCCCTACCTAATGCAGGTAGAGAGGTTGTTTTCAATAGACCCTCGGCTCAGGAAGGGTAAGAATAATAACAAGGAAGTAGGGAAGGAAGAAAGATGAAAAAAGTAAAAATAAAAATGAAAAATGAAAAATAAAAAAGTATCCAATAATAGCAACACGGAATACAATACATGAGACGAACATAATCACATACCATAATAAAAATCAAAGAATATGAAGGGAGATGCATGCTACTAAGCCTATCATTGAGCACTATAAACTACCTACTAACCCTCTACCTTAATCCTCGACCTCCACACCCTCCTATCAAGTGTCATGTCCTCAGCGAGCAGAAGCAGCGCCATGTCCTACCTAATCACTTCTCCCCAGTACTTCTTAGGCCTACCTCGACCCCTTCTCAAACTCTCCATGGCCAACCTTTCACACCTCCTGACAGGAGCATCAATGCTTCTCCTCCTAACATGTCTGAACCATCTCAATCGCGACTCCCGCATCTTGTCCTCCACGGAGGCTACTCCCACTCTGTCCCGAATAGCTTCATTCTTAATTCTATCTCGCCCGGTACACCCACACATCCATCTCAACATCCTCATCTCTGCCACTCTCGTCTTCTGCACGTGGGAGTCCTTGACTGGCCAACACTCAGCCCCATACAGTATAGTGGGTCGAACTACCACTCGATAAAACTTACCCTTAAGTCCTAACGACACCTTCTTATCACATAGACCACCGGAAGCGAGCCTCCACCTCATCCACCCCGCTCTGATGCGATGTGTGACATCTTCGTCAATCTCCTCGTTACCCTAGATAATATACCCGAGATACTTAAAACTCCCTCTCTTGACGATAACTTGATCATCAAACTTAACCTTGACGTTTGCATCATGGGTCTCACTGAATTTGCACTCCAAGTATTTTGTCTTGGTTCTACTAAGTTTGAAACTTTTAGACTCCAAGGTCTGCCTCCAAACCTCCAACCTCGTGTTAACTCCGCTACGCGTCTCGTCAATCAACACTATATCCTCAGCAAATAGCATGCTCCAAGGCACCTCCCCTTGGATGTGACGCGACAGTACATCCATCCCCAAGGCAATCAAAAATGGGCTAAGAGCCGATCCATGGGGCAACCCCATCACCACAGAGAAAAGGTCTGAGTCACCACCCACTAACCTTACCCGAGTCTTAGAATCATCATACATATCCTTAATCACCCTAATGTACACTACCGGAACTCCGCTAACCTCCAAACACCTCCACAGGACCTCCCTCGGAACGCCTTCTCAAGGTCAATAAACACCATATGTAAATCCTTCTTCCTTTCCCTGTACTTCTCCACTAATTTCCTTACCAGATGAATCGCTTTCATAGTCGAACACCCCGGCATGAATCCAAAGTGATTCTCGAAATAGACACGCACTTCTTCACCCTGGTCTCCACCACTCTCTCCAAAACCTTCATAGTGTGACTCAATAACTTGATACCTCTATAATTGTTGCAATTTTGGATATCACCCTTGTTCTTGTAAATCGGAACCATCGTACTCTACCTCCATTCTTCGGGTATCTTCTTTGCCTTAAAATAACATTAAATAGCCTAGTGAGCCACTCCAAACCTTCTCGCCCCGCGCTCTTCCAGAATTCCACTGGTATTTCGTCTGGCCCTGTTGCTCTTCCCCTGCACATCTTACGCATCACTCCTTCCACCTCCTCTACCTTTATCCGCCTACAGTACCCAAAATCCCTCTGACTCTCGGAGTGCTCCAACTCACCCAACACAATGTATCTCTCCCCCTCCTCATTCAACAGTTTATGGAAGTATGTCTGCCATCTTTTCATAATGAGCGCCTAGTCCATCAACACTTTACCATCCTCTTCCTTGATGCACTTGACTTGGTCTAAGTCACGGGATTTCCTCTCCCTCACCTTGGCCAACCGGTACAACCTCTTGTCTCCACCTTTTCCCTCGAGCTCCTCGTACAAATGAGCAAATGCTGCGTTCTTAGCCGCCGTAACTGCTAAATTTGCCTCTTTCTTTGCCTTTATGTAAAACTCCCGATACGTCCTTTTTTCCTCCTCGTTTGTACTTTCTACTAGCTTCAAATAAGCAGCTTTCTTAGCTTCCACTTTACCTTGAACCTCTCCATTCCACCACCAGTCTCCTTTATGAACCCCAGGAGAACCTTTCGTGACCCCTAAGACCTCTCTAGCAGCTACCCTAATGCAATCTGCAGTCATGGACCACATACTAGACGCGTCCTCCATACTCATCCAGGCCCTCATAGCCACCAACTTCTCCCCTAACTCCTGATCTTTGTCCTTGGTCAAGTTATCCCACTTGATCTTAGGTTGCCTGCACCCCGCCCTTTTCCTCCTACTCATCTTGATATCCAGGTCCATAACTAGGAGCCTATGCAGAGTCATGAGTTGCTCACTCGAGATGACCTTACAGTCAGTGCACAGACCTTTATCGCATTCCCTGCAGAGAAGGTAATCAATCTGAGTCTTGCCCATTGAATTTCGGAAAGGTCCAGGTGCTCTTCCCTCTTCGGGAAACTCGAGTTAGTTATAACCAAATCAAAAGCTCTAGTAAACTCCAACAGTGAATTAGCTCCCTCAGTCCTATTCCCAAAACCATACCCAACATGCACATCATCATAACCCCTAGAACTAGACCCAATATGACCATTGAAATCTCCGCCAATGAACAACTTCTCTGTGTGCGGGATACTACGCACCATCTCGTCCATATCATCCCAAAATTGCTTCTTGACCTCCTGGTTCAAACCTACTTGAGGTGCACTAATCACATTTACAGTAAACCCACCAACTACCAACTTAATACTCATCAACCGATCATTTATACTCCTAACCTCAACCACGAGCTCCCTGTCTACTAAAATACCTACCCCATTCTTGCCCCCAGCACTCCCTGAGTACCATGGTTTAAATCGGTCTACATCTCGTGCCCTAGTGCCATTCCATCTAGTCTCCTGAACACATGATATGTTGATCTTTCTTCTCTGAAGAATCTTAGCTAACTCTATAGACTTCCCCGTCAACGTCCCAATGTTCCAAGACCCAATTCTAAACCTAGAGGCTTTCTTACCCCCCTTCCCACCCTTGGACCCCACCCCCAGCCCCGCCCGAGGATATGACCTTACTCTCACATCGTTCACTACCGCCCCTATAATCAAAAGTTATTAGGTAAACACTGCCAATAAGAACCAATAAATAGGAACAAAAGACTACAAGCTACGAACTTTAGAGCTAAAAACAACTGAAAAGAGAGACTACGAGAGAAGAAACACGAGCAGGCACTAAAAAATTGGATCTACCACTTCTAAGAAACTACCCCTATACAAACACAAAACTAAAATGAATAGATGAAACCTTAAGCTTAAAACACTAATAGAAAAGATAGAAAAAGCAATTAATCCAATCAAAATTGCCTTAATACAAAATGGTGATATACAGATAATGTACATATCCATAATGCTTGGTATAGCCTTGTGAGACGATACATTGGGTTTAACTGCTTGCAAGTTTGGCTAGTTTCTATATTATAAAGGAAACTCGACTGGAAATTTATGTTGGAATCCACGATGAGTTAAGCTCCCCATAAACCCTTACATTTGAGGCTGAATGTTCCTAAGGGGGGAGGGTGTTACAACCCATATTCACATACATTGGTTCATGCCATAAGTTAGTCGACGTAAATCTGAGAAGAGATTATATTTGAGATGATAAGAAGTTAATACTATTGGTCTTAAATGATACAAGAGTGTATAAGGGTGATTAACAAGTATTAGAAGTTAAACGAATCAAGGATGTTGTAACCCGAATTTTCGGGTAAACCTAGGGGTGCTTAATATTATCAAGAGGTCGTGTCTTAAGATATTTAAATCATATAATATCCGTATCATAAGTCTTGAATTCAAACGAGTTATGAAACAAAAGTCGACAAAAGTTGTCGCAACTTATGTTCATAATCTTACTTAAAGTTTAGGTCAAATGTTACTAAGATTTTCTCACAATTGCCTTGGAGTTATGGGGTGATATACCCACAAAATTGAATATATATGAGTCTATTTTCCAACGCATTAAACCGTTTATCAATACGACATCAGAGTAGAGAGAGATATGCATTGTTGCGAAACTGCACAGGCTGCTAGGTGACAAGTAGGTGGGTCACCTACTTGGTTAAATGAGAGCCCAAAAAAGGAAATTTTGGGTCGTCCAAAGAGACCATTTAAAGGCTTATCTCCTTCAATATAAACCTCATTATATATCACAAATAAACATACCTAAACCCCTGCAAAATTCCTCCCAAAAATTACCCACAAACCCCAATTGATTTTCTGTCCTTTTCAAGTTCTAATTGGGGGTAAAACCTAGAGTTTGAAAAACCAAGATAAGGTCTGAGCTATCCAACAAATAAGGTAAGTTTACTGCTCTCTTTCATCCATTTTTCCTTCTATAAATTCATGGTAATTCTTTCTATACTTGTAAGAACTCACGGGACGGTGATCGGAAGCCGTGAGTTCGCGTTATTCACTTGTAGCGGACTATGTTTTTGTTGATGTTGGGCTGCGTGTTTTACTACTGTTTTGTGGAGTTTTGGAGGAGGAAGGGAATGGATAAACACCATATAGATGTAGGGTGGCGGGCTGGTCATTCGTCATAACATTTTCGGGTCGTTTGATACTACTACGATGGTCGTTTTATGTATGAAGAGATTGCAGTGTGTTGGGATGTTTGGTGATTGTTTTGACTTGTGTGAAGTCATATATATAGGGGAGGTGTTGTCCGTTTCATCATAAAATATGTTGTGTTTGATACATAATAGTTACGACGCTTAAACGATAACGATAGTATCGTTTCTCTTATTGTAGATAAAGGAGTCGTGACATTTGCATAGTTTGAGGTTGGGCAGTATATATACAAGGTATGTGAGGCTATCCCTTTAATTCTTTTGCACGACTCTGATTGTAGATAATGCAATGAACGAGCTTCCAAATATACTCTACTCTTAGAAGCTAGCAGTACTTACATTATTTTCCCTTCTTATGGAACAATTGATGTTGAGGTTGTTTCTCTTATTCTTATGTTATCAATGTTGTTGGTACTTGATTCTTATAATATTCTTTATAAAGAGTTAGTCCTAATAATGTGTACGGAGAATATCGACCTTACGTCACTCCGAAAGGTTAAGAATATGATTCCAATAAGTCCTACATACATTATATATATATGTACCTATTTTACTCTATCGAGTCGCACTATAGTCGACCGGGTACGACACCTATTGTGGAACCACTAATCAGTTGGGTTTTACTGAGCTCCACGTGGTCGGGTACGTTTTACCGAGCCTATTACGGCCGGGTACGATATGATGATGATGTTTCCCACAAATGCATATGTTTTAAAAGTTTATATATATATATATCACGTATTTCATGTCAGTAGCCTTCAGAGGTACCCAGATGTTAGAGGTTGTATATACTCTATCCTCTTTTACATTACTGTTCTTACTTATACGTTCCTGCCTTACATACTCTGTACTGTATTTGTACTGACGTCCTTATTCGTTGTGGATACTGCATGACGTGCTACAGGTTCTGATAGACAAGTAGACGCAGCCCCCCTGCCACAGTAGGCTTCCTAGTTCAGTGGTTGTTGGCGAGATCCCTTCTCCGGACTTGCCGTGGTCTTGGTATGCATTTTTGTTACAGATATTATGGGTATGTCAGGGCCCTGCTCCGGAAATGTTGCTGCACTTATGCTTCCTTAGAGGCTCATAGATAGGTGTCGACTCATGTATAGTTTGGTATGCCTTGTTGGCTAATTTTTGTTGTATAGTCTTTCATGGCAGCGTTGTAGTTCGTACCTTATATGTAGTTTCTTAGTAGTCTTGTCATCCCATGTTATGTATGTTCATGCCATTATCTTTCATTGTTGATTGTTCATGTTCCATATCTACCATTTATATTGATCTCGTCGGCCCTTAAAGATAATAAGGAAGGTTAGATAAAATGTACGTTGGTGCCCGACAAGTATGGCATGAGTGCTAGTCATGATCCTCTAGTTTGGGTCGTGACATCCTACTTGTTTTGAATGTCGGTTAGTCTATGACATGCACATCCCTTCCTCATTCACCTTTACTTTCTATGATCACTCTTCATTTCTTCTTGTCTAAGACTGCCATATCATGCCTTTCCCATTCCTACTTCCCCACCTGCTTTATTACATTCTTGCATATATTTCTATACACTAAACTAACTTCTTCCCTTTGTCTTCCTTCTGTTTCCTTATTTATTCTTGCTATTTTAATTAATGTTTTTACATATTCAATCACGCAAATACTTGAAAACGTGTATTTATCTATGCATAAAACATGCTACATATCGTACTCCACTCGTGCCAATTATCAACATAGTGGCACTTGATGATTGTCTGCGCTCTTCAAAAATAACCCTTTTTAAATCGGAAGGCTTATTTGCGATAGAATAGTTGATTAGTGGTACTGTCGAAGGTCCCGTGACTTTCCCTCTCAAGTTTTCCACTTGAGAGTACCTGTCTAGACCTTCCTAGAAGCCTTACTCCAATATCAAATGTATATGCATCTTGTTAAACCTAGTACGGGCTAAAGCGTTGTTAACGTAATAGCCCACTAAGATAAGCCTTGTCCAAAGCCCGACGGGATTTCCACAATCCTAATGGGCATCTTTATGTTATGTTCATTACCTGGAGAAAATATGCCAATATGTTGATCATTATCGTGTAAATGATCGAATCTGGAGGAGAAAGGGCTAACCATTATTTGTTTGTAGTAAAATGAAGCACGAAGTCCCCATGTTCGGCATGGTCCAAAACAGCCCACGTCTGCTACTTGACTGGTGGATAGACCTTGCGCCTTGCGACAAGAATCATGTGAGAAGAGTACTTGGTGACTTGCCGTCTTTGCTTAATATCCAACCAAATAGGGCTTTGACTGAGGCTGCTACCATGTTTTGGGACATGAAAAGAGCGGTCTTCCGATTTGGTGACATAGAAATGGCTCCTCTCTTAGAAGAAATAAGAGGTTTTGCTAAGCTGCCATGGGATAGTCCAATTACTAGTGCTAGATAATCGCACCCCTCACGGTTTTCTAAAGATGCTAGGTTTTACGAAAAAAGACGAGTTGCTATGTTTAAAGAAATCATACATCCCATTTGAATTTCTTTATGAGAGTTACGGTCACAATAAGTCATATTGTCTTCATCATGATAAACTCACCATTACTTATTTGGGTTGGACGCATCGCCGGGTTTATGTGTTAATCTTCTGCTTCTTGGGTTTGTTGATATTTCAAATGAAAGGGGGAAGGATTCACACTTGTTTGGCTATGGTTTCAAGAACTTTAATGGAAGACATCGAAGGGAAAACATACATCATCATCCATATGATCCTAGCTGAACTCTATCGCGCTCTAGATCGGTGCAAGAGGGGTTTTGGACATTTTGAAGGTTGTAATCTATTATTACAAGTCTGGTTATTGGAACACTTTCAGAGGGGAGGATATCGTCAAGAGCTTCTGCGACGGCCATTTAATGACTACATAGCTTACCACCATCCAAAGAAAATGACATTCATCCGAGATAGGTTCGCACAACCCGGAAGTGCTGTAAGCTGGGTCCGTTTCTTCAGCAATTCGACAGACGAAAAGGTACATTGGATGTTTGAGTGGTTTCCTAGAAGTGATTTCATCATCAGGTCAAGGGATACTACTCATTTGGTATTAATCGGGTTGCTAGGCATTTATCCCTATGCTCCTATAAGGGTAATGAGACAGGGGGAAGAAAATAAGTCATACCTCGGGTATCCAACATGGTCCAATGCAAGACAGATTTCAAAGGAGATATCATTCCTTTCAAGCTCGAGGCACATCGTATGTGCAATTAGAAGGTCATTGTGGAATAAGGGACTATCGAGTCAGACATGTACCATGTCGGTCATGTGTATTGCAAGAGATGCTAGTCTATGCCCGCTGAACAATATGAGCAACTCCTATCTGAAGGAAGTTGCGAAGTATTATTTATGTTGCACGGGATGATCCTTTAGGATAAAAAACTTAGGACCCTCTTTGTGTATATCTACATTTAGTTATTCAAACATTTTATGTACATCTTGTAGTTCTTAAAGATTTGTACCAAATTGTGTTATAATGAACTTCTCTGATCTTTGTTTATTCGATCACCTAGTCTAATTGCATAATCCACATAGTTCTAAGTTCGGCCGGGACCCAAGTTGTGGACCTAGAAGAGTGCCTAACCCCTTCTCTTTGAGGTAATTTGAGCCCTTACCCGATCTTTGGTGACGTTGACTAGTCAAAATAGAATTATTTGAAAATAGGTGCCCTAACGCACCTTAATAATCGTTAGGTAGCGACTCTTCTCTTTTAATACCCATTTAAAAGAGTTGTCACATGTCGAAACCCGATTTCACGAGAAAAAGGGGCGCAACATGTAAAGATATTCTGGAATATAAAATATTTCCCTTTTGGCAATGTGCAAGTCTATTATCTTATCATCATTTTACGATTGCAAATACTCCTAATGCCTTAGCACATAATCAAATGTAGTAATAAGTCGCTTTTCATAAGTCCGAACAAGACATGTTCTTGATGCAATTTTTGCTGGAACTTGCGTAAGCTCGGAGTGAACGGAAATTTCACTAAGATGCTTATTTAAATGTTGTTAGATTGTATCTTTGTTGAGGGTAACATTTGAACATGTTTAGAATTTGTTTGAAGGCCTTATGTTTTGATTACAGGCTTCAGACGCTCCGAACCATTTTTAGGGTGGTCGTAGCCTTTTAGGTTTGGGCACTGCCTAATAGGTTTTGTGCCTCCGGGTTTTGATAACCTGAGCCTCCCGAGCTTATCTCAAATGGCAGTCCTCATGTAGGGGCATCCCTTTGCGCTCGAATAAGGGTGGCCCTTGGGCTCGATAGTTCCCAGGTAGGAATAGCCCTTAGGCTCGATACTTTTAAGAAAACAATTGTTTGTTAGCAAGGTAGAAACTTTCTTTCATTTCTGTGTGTAACGTACAAGATTGTAAGCCTGTAAAAGCTCATATTATGGCCATAGTTACCTACGCGGGGCACGGTTCATTTGACCGTTTGGCCCTCACAATAAATCCTAACCACTAAGCTTAGACTATTCGAGCAAAGAGCTTCCTTCCTCGCTAAAAATCATGACCCGAGGGTGATCGCCTCCAGTATTCGGGGTCGATCTTCAATTGGGCTCGGATATTGTTGAAGCAATCATTGACTCCGATTTAAAACTGGTCTTCGACTCTAAGTCAGGAAATTTTATTGTTGCCTCGTTAAAACCTTGCTAGAAAACCCATTTGGGACAAAACCAATTTAAGGGAAAGGACTGCAACGCGTGCTTTCAGACCTAATGGCTACATTCTACTTCAGGTGTTTCTGCAAGTGTTAGTCCAATTCGTAATATTAAAAGAAAAGTGAATGAGGTCGTACCTTAGCAGTAGCATCGTTTTAAGTGGTTCACGTTCCAGTTGTTCTGTAGATGTGCGTCGTTTCTTGCTTTGAGTTTATACGAACCTTTACCGGTAATACTGATGACTCGATATGGTCCCTCTCAATTTGGTCCTATCTTCCCTTTGTTCGGGTTCTGGGTGTTTAGTGTTACACTTCTTAACACCAAGTCCCTGATATTGAAGTGTCGAAGGTTGTCTCTCCGGTTATAATATATTTATATCCATTGCTTCTGGGCGGCCAACCGGACTAGGGCGGCCTCGCACCTCTCATCCAGTAGTTCCAGGCTCGTGCTCATGGCCTCACCGTGCGATTCTTCAGTTGCATATCGGAAACTGAGGCTCGGTTCACCCACCTCAACCGGTATTAATTCTTCGGCACCGTCAACCAACAAAAACGGAGTAGCCCTAGTATTGGATTTTGAGGTCGTGTAGTATGCCCACAAGATTTCTGGTAGAATTTCCTTCAACTTTCCTTTGGCATCAGTCAACCTTTCTTAAGGTTTTGTAGGATGGTTTTGTTCGTCGACTACGCCTGTCCGTTACGCACTAGGGTGATAGGGTGTTGACAAAATCTTTTTGATCTTATGGTCCTTGAAACATATGCTTACCTTTCTCCCGATGAATTATTTCTCGTTATCACATTCTATCTCGGGCGGCATACCGAACTGGCATATTAAGTGATCCCAAATGAAGACGATGACTTCTTTTTCTCGAACCTTCTCGAACGCTTGAGATTCGACCCATTTAGAGAAATAGTCGCCCATAAATAGTATAAATTGAGCCATATCGGGTGCCCATGGTAGGGGCCCGACAATGTCATACGACTGGACCAAATGTAGTAGCTCCCCGGGCTGATGGAATATTGGTGTATGCCTCTGATAGCTGCCGCATCTCTGTACAAAGTTCTTCGCATCTTTCTCCATGTCGATCCAGTAATAGACGACACTAATTATCTTACACACCAAAGAATATTCCCCCGAATGGTTTCTGTATTTGCCTTCGTGAACTTCCCTTAAAACATATTCGGTGTCCCCCGGCCCCAAGCATATGGCAAGTAGGCCATCAAACATTTTGAAAAGAATACCTTCGGACATACTAAACCTGGCTGCCTTCGTGCGTAGAGCTCTCAATTCTTTAGGATTTGAGGGAAACTTCCTAGTCTTTAAGTAGTCTATATACTTTTTTGTCAAGTCCTAAATTAACTCGTTGGGTTTATCTCGGCATGGCCTTCTTCCACTACTGATTTCAGGAGTGGCACGACTGTTCTCGAGCTAAATTAATCACTGATGACCCCAAGTTAGCCAGGGAATCGACCTTGCTATTTTGATCCTGGGGTACGTGTTGTAAGGTCCATTTCTTGAATCGATGCAGCATTACCTGTAGTTTATCCCAGTATCTTCGCATTCGTTCCTCTTTCACTTTGAATGTCCCATTGATTTGATTTACCACCAGGAGGTAGTCGCATTTAGCTTCGATCAATTCGTCCCCCAGACTTTTAGCCAATTCGAGACCTACAATCATCGCCTCATACTCGGCCTCATTGTTAGTCAATTTCACAGTTCTAATAGATTGCCTAACTACGCTACCCGTAGGCGGCTTTAACACAATGCCGAGTTTGGTCCCCTTTGTGTTCGAGGCACCGTCCGTAAAGAGGGTCTGAATTCCTGAGGAAGTCCCCGAGGTTAGCAACAATTCCCTTTCGACTTCGGGTATTAAGGCCGGCGTGAAGTTGGCCACGAAGTTTGCCAAAATTTGAGATTTGATGGTGGTTCGGGGTCGATATTCGATATCGTACCTGTTAATTTCCACCGCCCATTTGGCCAATCATCCCTGGAGCTTGGGTTTGTCAACTATGTTCCTCAATAGGTAAGTAGTTACGATACATATGGGATGACATTGAAAATATGTCTTTAACGTCCTGGAAGCACTTAGCAAAGTGAGTGCCCCAAGTGAGGGTACCTTGTTTCGGCCTCGCCTAGAGTCCTGCTAACATAATATATAGGAAATTATGTACCTTCCTCTTCCCGGACTAAGACCCCACTTATCATTTTCCCCAAAGTATAGGTACTACTGCTCGCCTGCCTTCGAAATATGAAGCAATGGTGGATGCGAAAGTTATTGTTTGAGTTCTTCCAAAGCTTGTTGGAACTCCGGGATCCACGAAAAATTATTCTTCTTCTTCAATAATGAGAAGAACTGATGGCCCTTATTGGAGGACCTTGATATGAACCGACCCAGGGCGGCTATATGCCCGGTTAGCCTTTGAACGACCTTGACATTGTCCACCACGGTGATGTCTTCTACAACTTTGATTTTGTCAAGATTGATCTCGATTCCCCGGTTGGAAACCATGAATCCGAGGAACTTCCCAGGCCCGACCCCGACTATCATATCAAGATGGGACCAAGCGAAACAATCTATGTTAGCTATAAGAAATTCAATGAGTTTTTTCCTGAGCTCAGGATTTAACCTAGTGCCCAGGTATACCTTCCGATCGGGTAAGTGTACGGTCAATATGAATTTCTCCAGATCCTCAACTGTTGCTTGGTGGCATGGAATCGTTAGGGGTGATGAACGACATGGGAACTCTATAATCATCATCATCGCCTGCTTATTTCTTCTCTGGTTCCGTCGAGACCGGTGTTGGTGATTGTTAATTAGTTTTTTCCTCCTTGACCGACTTCGGGGTTCTTTTATATCGAGAGGGCAGATATTGGGATCACCTCATCGACCGAGAACATTTTTTTTGCGGCCGGCTATTCTTCGTAAATTGCTTTTATCCCTCCCAGTGTCGGGAACTCTAATTCCTGATGCAATGCCGAGGGTACTGCCCTCGTGTTGTAAATCCATGGCCTTCCGAATGGAGCATTGTACCTCATATCCCCCTCGATGACATAGAATTTTATTTCTCGAATGGTTTTGATGGTGTTCACTGGCATGGTTATCTCACCTTCGTTTAAGGCCCGGACCGCGGGCACTATTTGGTCTTGTAGACCCAGCTACTCTACGACCCTCGATCTGATGATAGGGACGAGTCTCCTGTGTGAATCAACACACGTTTAACTCGTGATTTATTTATGAGTACAGAAATTACCAAGGCATTATTATGCGGTTTCCCGATGCCTTCCGCATCTTCATCGTTGAAAGAGACGGTCCCTTCTGGCATGTAATCTCGAGTTCTCTTTTCCCTTGTAATGGACACCTTAGTGCGCTTCAACATTGGCCCATTTGGGATGTCGACTCCACCGATGATCATGTTGATGTCGTGATGAGGTTCCTCTTGATCGGTCTACTTGTTGCAGTCCTTATTCCTGGAGTGATTTTGTGCTCGATCACTCAGAAACTCCCTAAGGTGTCTGTTATTGAATAACCGGGCCACTTTTTCTCTTAGTTGTCGGCAGTATTTGGTCCTGTGGATATGGGTGCCATGGTACTTACACATCAGGTTAGGGTCTTTTTAGGCAGGATCGGACTTCATTGGTCGAGGCCATTTGGTATCTTTGATACATCTGATGGCTGATATGATGCTTGTAGCATCGACGCTGAAGTTGTACTCCGATAACCTCGGTGCCTCCCTGGTCCCAATTAGCCTGTCAAAACCATTTTTGCTCATGAGTCCCCGATTATTATGACCTTGATCGCTTCTTTTTTAATTCCTTGCTGGGTTACGTCTGGATCCACTGCCCCTTCGATCTCCACTATAAGGTTGGTACCGATCTCTGCTCGGTCTTGGTTCATAATTGACGGCTCTTTTAGACCCGTCATTAGTTCTGATGAGATACACGGTCCCAAAGATGTCCCCAAGATGATCATCCTTCATTCTGATTTTTTATTAGTACCTGTTTTGGACGTCAACCCAAGTTACCGTCGGGTACTCTATCAAACTTTGTTTCTAGTGCTGTGAAAAAAAGAGCTTTGGGGGTTGAGACCTTGAGTGAATGCTTGAACATCCCAATCGTCTGCATCTGAGAGAGTATCCATCCTTTCCATTTTAAACCTCGACACGAACACCATTATCTCTTTTCTTGACATTAAATAGGTCTGATTTTCTAGTCTCAACTTTGATGGCCCTGGTATAAGCTTCTACGAAGGCATCCGCAAGCATGGAAAACGAATCAAAGGAATTAGGGGACATGTTGTGATACCATATCATGCTCCTTTAGATAGTTTCTCCGAACTTTTTCAAGTGAAACGACTCAATTTCGTTATCTTACAAGTCATTTACCTTGATGGTACACGTGTATGAGGTCACGTGTTCATTCGAATCTGTGGTCCCGTTATGCTTTGAAATTTCAGGCATACATAACTTCTTCGGGATCGGTTTCGGAGCTGCACTCGGAGGGAAAGTGTTTTGGATGAACTTCTTAGAATCCAAGCCTTTCAATATCGGAGGTTCTCCTGGAGTTATAGGTACCAACCTTTTTGTCGTTGGCTTCGATTTTCTTTTCTCCTGATTCCACCAGTTTTGTCAGATCCTCAAGAATCTTTATTATCTCAGGGTTGGTCCCGGGTTCAGCTTCACCCGGCCTTTCTATGGCCGGTTCATTTTTGTGAGTGTTTTCCTGGGATGGGTCAGGCTCAACTCTGATGTGGGCGTAGCTTTGGTTCTGCAACTGGGATATCGCTGCATGTTGAGCCTGTAACATTTCAAAGATCACCCGCAAATTGATCTCATCAACATCGCCGTCGTATGTACTCCGGGTCATCGATCGGGCTCCCCCACGAACGGTGTTTTTGGGGTCAGTAGGCAAGTTTGTGTCGATAGATATATGTGAGTTAGCGTCGACTGGGTCCGCAACTGGAACTCCGTTGGGGTCAATAAGAGGCACCTCGTTGCTGGACACTACATTGTTGTTCTCTCCATGGTGGCCAGACTCAACATCAACGTTCAAATGAACAGATTGACAGTTCGGCCTTTTAAATTTGACTTGAAATTAAAATCTCAAAGAACAAGTGTAAAATAGAGTGCGTTATGGAAATTTGTATCAAATCGCCACTATTATCCTTAGCCCCACGGTGGGCACCAAAGTGTTTACCCTATGTGGTTTTCAAGATATGTGGATTAATTCATTACGAGTGAATAATAGCGTTAGATTAAACAAATAAAAAAACGTAATAGATGACCAAACCAATGATAAGGGAGATTCCGAGCTCGGTTGATGGCTCGAGAAAGAACCTGGCCTCGATTCCAAGCTTACACTTATGAAGAACTTAAAAACAAAAAATAGGAACTTTGAAAAACAAAGAGAATTGGAATAAATTGCCATGATATGCGTTTTGCAATGTGTGTCATGAATAGCAATCTCTCAGCTTTATATAGTAGGGGAGTTTTACCTTAAGTATAATTCTTAAAAAGGATTAAAAATTTTCTTTATGCTAATCACTAATTCATTGCTGATACGGGCCGAGATTTACGTTGTGACATCCAGTTGGGCACAGATGTCACAGCTCTTTGTTAGTCCTGTTCGGATGTTTGGTAATGCTCTCCGAAGTTGAGGGATTCGAACCGGACTGGGAGATATGGTCCCGATGCTTCCGAGGGTGGATGTTTTGCTCGATCCCCAACGCGAGAGGTTTTTCGCCCAGACTCTGATTCCTTATTATCACGTTCCAGTCCCATTTGTCTTACCGGGAAACCGAGATGTTCAACAAGCCTAATTTTACCGTATACATATTAGTTTAAAATGAAAATGCATAACTTAGTTTATCTTTTTATTAGAGCTTAGTTATGTAATTAATAGTACTTATTAGATATATTATGCTAATTTTCTTTACAACAACAACAACAACAACAACAACAAACCCAGTTTAATCCCAACATTAGGGGGTCTGGGAAGGGTAGTCTGTAGCAGACTTTACCCCAACCTAGTGCTGGTAGAGAGGTTGTTTCCAATAGACCCTCGGCTCAGGAAGAGAAAGAAGAAGAGGGAAGCAAGGAAGGAAGAAAGATGGGGGAAAAAACCAATAATACCAATAAAAATCACATACCTCAATAAAGGATAAATAGTATCCAATAATAGAAACAAGGAATATAATACCTAAGGCGAACAAAACCACATACCGTTATAAAAAGCTAAGAATATGAAGGGAAGTTCATGCTACTAAGCCTATCGGTGAACACTATAAACTATCTGCTAACCTTCTACCTTAATCCTCGACCTCCACACGCTCCTATCAAGTGTCATGTCCTCAGTGAGCTGAACCAGCGCCATGTCCTGCCTAATCACTTCTCCCCAGTACTTATTAAGCCTACCTCGACCCCTTCCCAAACTCTCCATGGCCAACCTCTCACACCTCCTGACAGGGGCATCAATGCTCCTTCTCCTAACATGTCCGAACCATCTCAGCCGCGACTCCCGCATCTTATCCTCCACGGAGGCTACTCCCACTCTATCCCGGATAGCTCATTCTTAATCTTATCTCGCTTGGTACACCCACACATCCATCTCAACATCCTCATCTCTTCTACTCTCATCTTCTGCACGTGGGAGTTCTTGACTGGCCAACACTCAGCTCCATACAGCATAGCAGGTCGAACCACCACTCGATAAAACTTACCCTTAAGTCTTAAAAACACATTCCTATCACATAGAAAACCGGAAGCGAGCCTCCACTTCATCCATGCCGCTCTGATGCGATATGTGACATATTCACCAATCTCCCCATTGCCCTAGATAAAAGACCCGAGATACTTAAAACTCGCTCTCTTTGGAATAACTTGAGCATCAAGCTTAACCTCTACGTATGCTTCATGGGTCTCATTGAATTTGCACTCCAAGTGTTCTGTCTTGGTTATACTTAGTTTGAAACCTTTAGACTCCAAGGTTTGTCTCCAAACCTCTAACCTCGCGTTAACTCCGCTATGAGTCTCATCAATCAACACTATATCATCGGCAAATAGCATGAACCAAGGCACCTCCCCTTGGATGTGACGCGATAGTACATCCATCGCCAAGGCAAACAAAAATGGGCTAAGAGCCGATCCTTGGTGCAACCCCATCACCACAAGGAAATAGTCCGAATCACCACCCACAGTCCCCACCCGAGTCTTAGCATCATCATACATATCCTTAATCACCTTAATGTACGCTACCGGAATGCCGCTAACCTCCAAACACCTCCACAGGACCTCCCTCGGAACTTTATCGTATGCCTTCTCAAGGTCAATAAACACCATATGTAAATCCATCTTCCTTTCCTTATACTGCTCCACTAATCTCCTTACCAGATGAATCGCTTTCGTAGTCGAACGCCCCGGCATGAATCCAAACTGATTCTCGGAAATAGACACACCCCTCCTCACCCTAGCCTCCACCACTCTCTCCCAAACCTTCATAGTGTGACTCAATAAGTTTATACCTCTATAATTGTTGCAATTTTGGATATCACCCTTGTTCTTGTAAAACGGAACCATCGTTCTCCACCTCCATTCTTCGGGCATCTTCTTTGCCTTAAAAATAACATTAAACAGCCTAGTGAGCCATTCCAGACCTGCCCGCCCCGCGCTCTTCCAGAATTCCATCGGAATTTTGTTTGGCCCTGTTGCTCTGCCCCGCACATCTTACGCATCTCTCCTTCCACCTCCTCTACCGTAATCTACCTACAATACCCAAAATCCCGCCGACTTTCTGAGTGCTCCAACTCACCCAGCACAATGCGTCTATCCCCCTCCTCATTCAACAGTTTATGGAAGTATGTCTGCTATCTTCTCCTAATGAGTGCCTCGTCCATCAACACTTTACCATCCTCGTCCTTGATTCATTTGACTTTATCTAAGTCACGGGATTTCCTCTCCCTCACCTTGGCCAACCGGTACAACCTCTTGTCCCCACCCTTTCCCTCGAGCTTCTCGTACAAACGAGCAAATGTTGTATTCTTAGCCGTCATAACTGCTAACTTTGCCTCTTTCTTTGCCTTTATGTAACACTCTCGATAAGTCCTTTTTTCCTCCTCGTTTGTATTCTCTACTAGCTTCAAATAAACAGCTTTCTTAGCTTCCACATTACCTTGAACCTCTCCATTCCACCACCAGTCCCCTTTATGACCCCTAGGAGAACCCTTCGTAACCCCTAAGACCTCTCTAGCAGCTACCGTAATGCAATCTGCAGTCATGGACCACATACTAGACACGTCCCCCATACTCATCCAGGCCCTCATAGCCAACAACTTCTCCCCTAACTCCTGAGCGTTGTCCTTGGTCAAGTTACCCCACTTGATCTTAGGTTGCCTGCACCCCGCCCTCTTCCTCCTACTCCTCTTGATCTCCAGGTCCATAACTAGGAGCCTATGCAGAGTCGTGAGGTGCTCACTCGGGATGACCTTGCAGTCAGTGCACAGACCTTTATCGCATTTTTCGCAAAGAAGGTAATCAATCTGAGAATCTTGCCCATTGAATTTTGGAAAGTGATCAGGTGCTCTTCCCTCTTCGGGAAACTTGGGTTAGCTATAACCAAATCAAAAGCTCTAGAAAACTCTAACAGTGAATTACCTCCCTCATTCCTATTCCCAAAACCATACCCGCCATGCACATCATCATAACCCATAGAACTACCGCCAATATGACCATTGAAATCTCCGCCAATGAACAACTTCTCTGTGTGCGGGATACTACGCACCATCTCGTCCAAATCGTCCCAAAATTGCTTCTTGACCTCCTGGTTCAAACCTACCTGAGGAGCGTATGCACTAATCACGTTTACAGTAAACCCACCAACCACCAACTTAATACTCATCAGCCTATCAGTTACCCTCCTAACCTCAACCACGAGCTCCCTGAGGCCCCTTTATACTAAAATACCTACCCCATTCTTGCCCCCGGCGCTCCTTGAGTACCATAGTTTAAACCCGTCTACATCTCGTGCCATAGTACCCTTCCATCTAGTCTCCTAAACACACGCTATGTTGATCTTCCTCTTCTGAAGAATCTTAGCTAACAAGATAGACTTCCCCGTCAGCGTCCCAATGTTCCAAGACCCAATTCTCAATCTAGGGCTTTCTTACCCACTTCCCATCCTTGGATCCCACCCCCAGCCCCACCCAAGGACATGACCTTACTCTCACATCGTTCACTACCGCTACTATAAGCAAAAGGTATTAGGTAAAAACTACCACTAAGAACCAAAAACGGGAACGAAGGACTACAAGCTACGAACCCGAGAGCTAAAAATAACTCATAGGAATGACTACGAGAACAGAAACGCGAGCAGGCACTAGAACAATGGATCTACCACGTCTACGAAACTACCCCTATGCAAACACAGAACTAAAATGAATAAATGAAACCTTAAGCTTAAAACGCTAATAAAAAAGATAGAAAAAGCAATTAATCCAATCAAAATTGCCGGCAAGGCAACAGTAAAAAGATATGTGCAAATACAGTTCAAGAAAGATGGAACTTGGATCACAATCGGGGATGTCCGGACGCACTTCCAAATCCGCTGGCTACTGCTGCTGGATGCCGAAAAGTGTGGTGCTCCGGCGAACTTTCAATCGGGAAACCGATAAATCCCAAAAAAAAAAGAACGAACTTTGCCGGAAAATCAATCCGCTCAACGACAATTCTTCAATCTATATAAGAAGAACCTCATTTAGATATCAGGAAACAATTCTCTCAAGACAACACAGAAATATTTGCTTCCGTCGCAATTTCAAGCCGCTCTCGTGTTTCTTGGACCTTTTCCCTTCTAATTTCAAGTTTTGGATCAGGTCTATAACCTCCGTATATGTCACGATATAAGAGATGTTTCTGTGTAATCTCAATAAGTAATCAGGTCTATTAGCCAGTAAAGACTATTCCTTTTCAATTTCTTCAAGAAAACTATCCGAACAAGAAGCTCTTTTTACCCTCTCAAAATGACCCAAATGATTAAAAGTTTGAAATATTGGAAATGATTGAATCTTTAAATGAAATTTTCTCTTTTGAATATGACCCAGATGGTTAAAAGTTTGAAATATTAGAAAAGATTGAATATTTAAGTGAAATTTCCTCTTTTGAATATGACCCTGATGGTTAAAAGTTTGAAATATTGGAAAAGATTGAATCTTTAAGTGAAATTTTCTCTTTTGAATATGACCCAGATGGTAAAAGTCAAAAACTGCTAATACAGAGTCTTAAATAGTAAAAATGTAAAAAGAATTTAACAGTTTACGACAAGTGAAGATGTAAAGTTATCTTCTTTATCTCAATATACAAACAAACCCAAATCAAGAAAATGTTTAAAATATATGTTAATTTTCTTTATGGCTTATTAATTAGTAATATTTACTTTATGTAATTTTATTATTTTTGTTATTGAATATTTTAGTATAATGCTATGGGCTTATCTCATATTATTGTGTTATTTTTTTTGTAAAATACATTACATAGTTGTATCTTACCAGGACTAAAGAAATATTTGGAGATCAAATTACATATTTTGTGCTATGAAGACTTTAAGAGAAAAACCCTGAAAATCCGAAAAACCGGAGAAAATTCGAGATTAAAAAACTCGACTTTGTTGATTTGTTCTGATTTAAAAATTCAACACCATTAATTTAATTTAATAATTAAAAAAATCTGAACCAACCCAACTTAGTTACGGCCGTAGCTAACGGTAGTGATCAGAAAGTTACTGAATTAGTACTTGTGATATTACATTCGAATTGCGACGGTTGACCATTGGACTGTCTCCTTAGGAATATGATTATTTAGTATTATATGGAGTCTTAAGCTTATAAATTAAAATAAAAAGAGATCAAGACTAATTATAAAGTATGTTTTGCTTCGTACATGCTAGCATATGACAGACTTGAGCACCATATACTTCGTGAAGGCACATGTACAAGATATTATTGCATGTTGAAGATACTAAACTCAGCTATCAAAGTCTTTCTCATATTATTTTTTTGGGAAAAAGGTTTTTGATGAGTTACGCTGCAAATGCATATCGAATACCGGGTAATAAACCAAATAAAAAATATATTATTTTTTACAATCACTAATATAAAATATAATGTCGCTCGATAGATTTCAGTGGGCATCTAAAATTTTGACTCATCACCAACTTGAGGAGATAGATCAAGAGCTAGCCTAGTTGGCCAACTGACTCTGCATAAATATTTGATTACGAGGCTTAATTATGACCTTTTGTTTTGTGAAAATGGGTATCCAATTAATTATTAACTTGATCAATTGGCTTTCATTTCCGTACTATTCACAACTAGAAAGGAATCTTTATGTACAAACAGATCTTGCTGGTCCAGTATCTTAATTAGTTGCTTATATACATTTATTTTAAAAGAGTATAAATTTATTCCATCAATATAATATATATTTAAACTACGTATGTTGTTAACTTTTAAAAAAAAAAACAAGAAATTTGTTGCCGCAGAGCAATCAGAGTGAGGATTTAAAGTTTACGGATTTGAAGTTTTAGTCTTTTTAAATTATTGAATTCTAAATTAATAAATTTTATATATTCAATGAATTTTTAAGACAAATATAGAGTTTGGGCAAAGCTTCTAAGTCGTCGACGGAACATGTACTTATTGGAAATACTTAACTATACCCCTACCAAATATATTAATACTTACACGATTAACAGATGAAACTTAAATACAGTTAAGACCACTTCATCATTTCATGCATAAACGAGGAAAACTTTTTTTTTTTTGTGATAAAAAACGGAATATTATATAAATACTAAAAATAGTTTAGGCTATTACACGATATTGAAAATTTGCCACACATTGGTGGCTCATGTTTATTCCTCTAATTAATTTATATTCATGCACGAGGCTCTGCCTTAAATTGTCGGCGATGCAATAATTAACATATATCCTTCTAAAAAAGGGTTCATTTTTTTAAGCAAAAAAGTCTCAGATGTTGAGATTTAGTTCTTTTAGTAACACAGTCAATAAATAAAAGTTAATTAATATTT
Organism: Nicotiana undulata; assembly: GCA_005239495.1. Classification (NCBI taxonomy): domain Eukaryota; kingdom Viridiplantae; phylum Streptophyta; class Magnoliopsida; order Solanales; family Solanaceae; genus Nicotiana; species Nicotiana undulata. Next base: position 93,901 of record ML295829.1, on the reverse strand, counting down.
ACAAGGGAAAAGAAGAATAAAATTATCGTAAGACGGTCAATTTTTCTTGCCAAAGACAGATATACCTCTTCTTTACATTATTTAAGTATAGGATTCAAATCTTTCTGAGAAACTTTGCATTCCCTTAATTAGTACGAAATGATCAACAAAAATAAAAATAGGATTTAGGGAGCTCAAAAAAAGCGATATCATATCCCTCCATCCAATGGCATAACCAAGATTTTCACTAAAAATAATCAAAATATATAAAAATAAACATACAAGAACATCAAGGTAGTCACCATATAATATATGTGCATATATTTCTTTTAACCCTACACAGTGCAATTTTTCCCTGCAAAGGAGTGTCACTTGACATCTCTTGCTATAAGGTAGCTCCGCCACTGCCTTCATCCTTAACGAGAAGTATCGAATTAGAATTCTGAATATAAAAAGATTCTGATATAGAGCATACTTATGCCGCGCGCGAATTCAAATTAATCGTTGCCTAAAGCAGGTTGAAAAAAAGATATCAAGTGGAAATTCATGTAAAGAGTTGACACAGACGAATCCACCAAAAAGGACAAGTGTTTTGGGCAAGAAGATCACATAAAGTGGAACAATCTTAACTCATTTTCTCCCTCGATAAAGTGCATGATTAGACAAACAGCCCAACTTAGTGGAAACTGAATATTGAAATAATTGCTCGTAGCATTCTATTGGAAATATTAATAATTCAGTCGCCAATTGTCTTTGACAATATAGGCAATTAGACAACGCATAATAAAATGTTAACATCTAGGTAACCAAAACAATTAATGAGAATGGAAAAGAGTTTAGTTAACAACAATTTTTGCGTGTTCAACCATTAATCCTTCAAATGTTTTTAAATGTTAATTTAAACATTGATTTACATAAAATTTATGATGTGCCCTACTGGAGTTGCTTCATTTTTTACCTGCAGGTAGAAAAAACAAACATTGTGCTACATAAAATTGCAATTTTTTACCAGCATATTATTTATGTTGTAATGAAAACAAGTTTTTCATTTTTCGTTTAATATGCCGAATATATACTACGTTCGTGTCAATTAAGATGTCTTATTTGGTTTCAACAAGATTATTATCAAGTTAAAATTTGATTTTATTTTCTTATATTTAAATGCAGTATTGGGTCTAAAAATGAAAGTAGTACATAAGTTGACTTTTGAAGTATATCTTTAATGAAAGAATAAAGAAAAATTACTCGAAGTATACATTGTTTACCTCGAAATATGAGTAACAATTAAACTTATAATGTGATTATAAGGATACATAATCTGATTCAATGCCAATTGATAAATTACGAGATAAATAAATGAATTTAAACGATTAAGATAAATCAAACCAGTATCGTTGCAATTTATCGACCTCGATCGGAACAGGCTCAAGATCAAACGTTGAAAACAATTATAAGAATAATAAGAACAGTAGTAAATTGTAAGCAGGTAAAAGAGCAGTGTATTGTTATTTCTCAGTAAGTGTATATGTGTATACAAATGAACAGGGTTCCTCTTTATATAGTAGAGGAATCCTAATTAAGGTAAAATTCTAATTTCGGAAACGAAATCCATGATTGGTATCAATAACCGTTAGCGGTTCTGTCAATCCCGAGATTTCTGCCGAGATTTGTGGTCGATCACTGATATTTCGTTATTCTGTTGCTCGACGTGGATCTTGCCCGATTTCGGTCCTTCGGTCGTCTTCTTCGAGCTCGAGCTCGCTTCGATATGAGCTTAAGCTCAAGGCAGACCCTCGAGCCCATAAAATCGGACGTGCTCGATTTCAACCGTATACAGATAGTCCCCGCATTTCTTAGAATGAAATGATAAGAAACGATTTGCGCCTCGATTCCCCTGTACCTCGATCATGACGTCTTCTCCATGATTGGAAGCGATGGATGTGACCAAAATGTCCTGTCGGTTAGGTTCCCCAAAAACCATCAAAGCATGTCAGTCGTCCGCCGGCCACTAGTGCCACCGAACCGTCGCCCACAAGCCTATAAATACCAGTTCCTTTGTTGACTCAAACTTTACTTTGCTCTCAACTCTCCAATCCTTCTTATCTTTCTTTCATCACTGCCAGTTACGCTGCCGTTGTTCCTACCAGAGCCACCAATCTCACACCTTTCTTCTACTTTCTTCGTATACACAAATGGCAAAAACCTCCAAAATTGTGCCGCAAAAGGAAAAGGCCTCATCTTCCTCCTCCCGGCTGGCCGACGACAAAATGCCGGTGGAGCTTTGTATCGAGGAATGTATCCCGGGGCCAATCGAACTGACTTCCGAATTTAAAGTCGAAAGGCCCCCCTTAGTTCCAGGTCGTTGTGAACCTATGTCCCGATACATCTACTCAATATCGGAAAGCGACCTCGAGAGGGTGAAGAAGGACTGCAATTGGGAAAATAAGGAAGTGGTGGTTCCTTCCCTTGAGGAGGACATCACCACTTATGTGAAAGGGTACTTGAGTGTATATACCTATCCTTTCACTCTGGGTCCCGTAGATCCAGTCATACTCGACTTCTGCCGCCAGTATCGAGTAACCCTCGGCCCGATCTATCCCTCATTCAGGTGCATCGTCAACCTTATCAAGTTCTTTTCGAGCAAGGTCGAGGGAATGACCTTCACCCTCGACCATCTAATAAGGATATACCTCCCTCGTCTATATCGAGGTGGGTTGATAAAGCTGCAGTGTCGGGCCACGAAGACGGTGTTCTTAAGTATTGATGAAGACAAAGATCGAGGATGGATATAGCCGATTCGTCCAAATCAAAACCTCTGATCTAATTTAGGTCGATAAAATGACGTTCCCTGAGGAATGGAACATGAAACGTAAGTGCAACTTCGATACTGGTACTTTACTGCTTTATGTCCTTCAGTCCTTTCCTGACTCAAGTTCTCTTTTCATGATGCAGTTTCTCATTAGTTTCCTAGCGCAATCCCGGACCTTGAAGGCTGGGTTCGACAATTGGTCTCCACTTCTTCTTATGCCGAACGTTGCTGGCTGCTGGTGTGATTTGTACAGAGGCCGATGGGAGGCTAAAAACAATAGTGAGTTCTTCTCGCTTGTACATTGAGGTTTTTCTCGTAGTATAAATCTCGCTAACTTGGTCCCTTTATGTGTAGGTCTCGGTGAAAATGTGTCCATGAGGCCACCTCCGCCTGGGGAAGAGGAGGCGTCGAAGCCAAAAAAGGAGAGGAAGGGGAGAAGAGCTTCTCCTTCCGATGCCCCCAAGCGAAATAAGAACAAATCTCAGAAGTCAAAATTCAAGCCTTCTACTCCTCGTGTCGACGTATTTCAACGACTAAGAGAGGAAGATGATGGTTGTCCGATGGTGACCAGAAAGAGGGGAAGTATTGGGGCTTCCAAGAGTGTCGAACCGGTGGAGCTCGAGGCGACCCCATCTCGGACTGAGGACATTCCGGAGGAGGGCCCGAGCAAAGTCCCGAGCAATCAGGTGGTGAGGATCTACCCCACCGGGATAATCAATCGGTGGGTGTTCCTGAAGGGTCTAGCCCCGAGGCCCTTCAGAGAGAAGACAATGTCCCAAGTGATTCACTTGGGATAATCAATATTGGTGACTCGCCGTTTGGACCTTCATTTTTGGAGGGGCAGTTTCAAGATGCTCGGGCCATGGGTACTCCCGACATGGGACAGGTCCACGAAGGGAATGACATATTCCGGGCTTGCTTCACCGGAGTCGACTATGGTCCCGAGCTAGACGCATCGTTCGTATTCGACGAGGCTCAGCGGTTTCTGAAGGAAGTAAGTTCAATTTCTTTGTATTTACACTTGCATTTAGTCCATATTTCTTCAATCCTGACTCTTTTCTTTGTGTATAGGCCATGGTGCTTCACCGAGAAGCATCTTTGAAATCTAAGGCTAAGTTATGCCGATGCGAGGCCGAGCTCAAGAAGCACGTAAAGGAAAGGGATGACCTCGAACTCCTCTACGTTCAAAATGAATAGGAGATCATGACCCTTCGAGCTGAGCTCACAAGAGTCCAACAATATCAGACCGAACTCATCGAACATGTAACATAAATTTCTTAAAATCTTGCTAAGTGTTAGCTCGAATTTGGAAATTAACCCTTCGGTCTTGCAGGTCCAGCAAAAGTGCGAACTGGTGGCGCAGCTTCGAGAGGAAGCTAAGATGAAGGAGGCTGAAACTCTGGAGTGGAGACAGTATATGGAGCGTCTTACCTCGGAGAAGGATACGCTTTGGGCCCAACTGACTTCAGTCGAGAGACAGCTCCAAGTTGCGAGGGAGGAAAGCTTGTCCCGAGCCCGAAATATTAAAGATCTCGAGACTAAGATGGTCGCCGAGCTTTCTAAGGCTATGTCTGAGGTAGAGGCGCTTGTGGCCTCTTACCGAGCTGATGTCGAGGCTGCCAATCTTTGGGCACAGGAGATCTCTGCCACTACTGAAATTAGATTATCATGTGTTGTCGACCATGCTAGGTGGAAATCTCGGAGAGAGGCTCTTGAGAAAGTTCATGCTCGTGGCTTCGACCTCTCATCTGATATCGAAGATGCCAAAATTTTGGAGGTTGAGGCTGCAGCCTTGCTTTCTAATGAAGAGGATTCAACCAATGGGTCTGAGAGCAGAGAGGGTGAGGATGAGGCCACCGAAGAAGCAGCTCTCAAAGATGTGGTTCCCGAGGATGTGGCTCCCGGGGTAGACTAGGTCTTTAGGATTTTCTTTTCTTGTATCATTTTTGTGTAAGGACCTGGTTGGCCTTTTATACAAACTATTCAATATAATACAAGATTTATCTTCAGATGCCTTCATACATTTCAAGTTTAGATATGCTTTCTGTCTTTATTGAAAATGTTGAAAATTTTTATTGTTGTTAATTTTACTAACTTCAGTTCGAAGCCAAAGTAAACCCTTAAGTTTTGCATTTTTACGAGGGTAAGTCCCCGAGTTCGAAATTTGTTCGAGACCTTATCTCAGGGGTGGCTCGATCGAACTTATAGATGTATTGTCTTTATAGCCAAGTTCGAATGAATCTTGAACTTAGGATAAAGTAAACCCTTGGATTTTCATCAGATGATTGTTAAGTTTTTCGAGCTTACAGCAATATACCCTTAGGGTTTTTGGGTGAATCTTCGAGCTATAATTGACTTTTATTTTGGCTCGGAATAGCGGAACCCTTGGGTTCGAATCGAGTGAGAACTACGTCTCGAACTCTAATTGTATTGTCCCTTAGGCTCTTTAGGTCATCCCTTAGGCTCTTTAGGTTGGGCTGATTCGGCCATTAAAAATGGCTATTATTTTTCCCTTTTCGGCTAAAAGACTGAGTGAAAGTTTCTTTATGCCTCAGCAAATGTTTCTTATATCCATTGGGGTTTTCGAGTCTTTTTGTGTCTTAACGTGTTTGTGTTAAGATGATTTGGTACCCCTTGAGGTTTTTTCGAAGGCCGATATTATCGAAATCTTTTAATTATTCGAGGGTTGATTTTATCGAAGCCCTTTTTTATTTGCTTTGCCAAGGGTAGCCTTATTTAATCGATTTTCAAAGTATTTGAAGGCCTTTTGTTTGTAGCAAAAGTCGGACGTCTCTGAGCCGCGTTATTTTGGTCGTAACCTTTAATACGGGCATAGCCTTTAATGTGGCCATAGCCTTAGGGTATGTCTCTTGGGCTTATTTCCCAATAACATTTCGAAATGTTAGTCCCGAGTATGGTGGCCTTGGCCTATATAACTCCTTGAGGTCTTGTGATTTCGAACTTAGATAGCTTGAGTGCGCAGTCCCCGAGTGTTAGAAGTATTCTTGTACTTGGCTCTTGAGCCATTTTTCACAAGTGTTAGTTTTGCACAATTGATCGGAATCACAAGTACGTGATTCGTATAGTAGAGAATTTACTTCGAAACACGAGATGTTCGAGAAAAGAGAATGCTTCTTTGAATAATTTATACATGTGTACATGTTTTTTTTTTGGGACTCGGCTAATCTATATGGACATGGTTCATTCAACCGTTTGGCCCATTACAAAAAATTTCCTATCGAGACCCATCGATACTAGGTACGTTCCTCAAACACGCAACATCCAAGGGTGATTCCCCCCAGTATTTGAGGTTGATTGCAAAGAATCCTTGGATACTGTTGAATTATCCTCAGGTAGCACATAATTGTTTTCTCGTTAAAAACTTTGCCGGAATTAAAAATAAGGGAAAAAGAGTGCAACGTGTACTTAAAACCTGAGGTCTCGATTTTTTCGATCGAATTCCTGCAATGAGTTAGTTTCGAATATTTATGTAAATGAAAGAAAAGAGAAAGTCATACCTTAGCAATAGTACCGCTTAAGGAGTTATATGTTCCCGTTATTCGACAATGGTTCGTCGTTCATTGTTCCGAGTTTGTAAGATCCTTTCCTGACTATGTCGAGGATTTGGTAGGGTCCTTCCCAGTTAGGTCCGAGTTTCCCTTTATTAGGGTCTCGAGTGTTGATGGTGACTTTTCTTAGGACTAAGTCCCCGACTTTGAAGTGTCGAAGGTTGGTTCTTCTAGTGTAGTACCTCTCAATTCGTTGCTTTTGTGCAGCCATTCGAATGAATGCAGCCTCTCGTCTTTCATCTAAAAATCCGAGGCAAGTATTCATAGCCTCGCGGTTTGACTCCTTTGTCGCACATCGGAACATGGCGCTGGGCTCTCCCACTTCGACTGGTATAAAGGCTTCGGAGCCGTATACTAAGGAAAACGGAGTTGCTTCTGTAATGGACTTCGACGTTGTCCGATAAGCCTATAGGACCTCAGGCAATTTTTCTCTCCACTTCCCTTCGTTTAGCCTTTTCTTCAAGTTTTGGATGATAATCTTGTCCGTTGGTTCGTCCTGTTCGTTCCCACTCGGGTGATAAGGTGTTGATATATCCTCTTTATTTTGTGATCTTTGAGGAATTTTGTTGCTTTGTTGCTGATGAATTGTTTGCCATTATCACATATTATTTCTGCGGGTATCCCGAATAGGCATGCGATGTGATCCCATATAAAATCGTTCATTTCTTTTTCCCTAACCTTTTCGAAGCCGATTATTCAACCCATTTAGAGAAATAGTCAATCATAAATAATATGAACTTAGCTTTACCTAGGGCCGATGGTAGAGGACTGAAGATGTCCATTTCCCATTTCATGAATGGCCATGGGGATAGGACTGAGTGAAGTTGTTCGCCGGGCTGGTGGATCATCAGTTCAAACCTTTTACATTTATCGCATCTTCGAACGAACTCCTTAGAGTCTTTTTCCATGCTATCCCTATAATATCCTCCTCTGACGACCTTTCGAACCAGTGACTTGGCGCTAGAATGGTTCCCACAAGTTCCTTTGTGGATTTCTCGCAGAACATAGTAGTATCTCCCGGTCCCAAGCATACTTCCAATGGACCATCCAACTCTCTTCTGTATAATGTTCGGTCTTCGTTTAATGTGAATCGAGCCGCTTTAGTTCGTAAGGCCCTCGATTCTTTGGGATCCGACGTTAGCTTTCGGTTCTTCAGGTACTCGATGTATTTGTTTCTCTAGTCCCAGGTTAAGCTCATAGAATTTATTTCATCATGTCCCTCCTCGATTACAGACCTCGAGAGTTGGACGACAGTCCCCGAGCTGATCTCATCTTCTTCCACCGATGACCCCAGATTGGCAATTGCATCAGCCTCGGTGTTTTGTTCTCGAGGTACATATTGCAGAGTCCACTCTTTAAAACGGTTCAAGGTTACCTGCATTTTGTCTATGTACCTTTGCATATTGTCCTCTCGAACATCGAAGGTTCCGTTTACCTGGTTAAATACCAGTAGGGAGTCACATTTAGCTTCGACGACTTCTGCTCCCAAGCTTTTAGATAGCTCAATATCTGCAATCATAGCCTCATACTCGGCTTCCTTGTTACTCAATTTGGCAGTTTTAATGGATTGTCTAATAATATTTCCCGTGGGCTGTTTCAAAACAATGCAAGCGCGGACCCTTTCACATTCTTGGCACCGTCCGTGAAGAGGGTCCATATGTACCCAATTTTAGTAGAAGTTCCTTTTCCACGTCGGGTGTGAGGGTTGGCGTAAAAGCGGCCATGAAGTCTGCTAAAATTTGAGACTTGATTTAAGTTCGGGGTTGATATTCGATATTGTACCTGCTAAGTTCGACGGCCCATTTGGCCAATTGTCCCGATTACTCGGACTTGTGAAAAACATTTCAGAGTGGATAAGTGGTTATCACACATATGGCGTGACACTGGAAATATGGATTTATTTTCTAGATGCGCTTATTAATGCAAGTGCCAATTTCTCTAAGTGTGGACACCTAGTTTCAACAACTCTTAAGGTTCGACTTACGTAATAAACAGAAAACTGTGTACCTTTCTCTTCTCGTACTAGTACACCACTTACCGCTATCTCGGACACTGTTAAGTATAAGTATAACTTCTCATCTACCTTCGGAGTGTGGAGAAGAGGTGGACTCGATAAGTATCGTTTCAATTCCTCCAATGCTTGTTGACCTTTCGGGGTCCACGCAAAGTCATTTTTCTTTTTGAGTAAGGAAAAGAACATGTGGCTTCAATCTGATGACCTCTAAATGCATCGGCCCAAGGCAGCTATCCGTCCGGTTAGCCGTTGTACGACTTTCACACTATCTACGATGGTGATATCCTTGATGGCCTTAATCTTACCGAGTTTGATTTCGATTCCCCGATTCGATACCATGAAGCCGAGGAATTTATCCTAGCCGACCCCGAGTGCACATTTTTCGGGGTTAAGTTTCATGTTGTATTTTCTCAAGATTTTGATTGTTTCCTGCAAATGAGCCAAATGGTCCTCTACGCACAGGGACTTAACTAACATATCGTCAATGTAAACTTTCATTGATTTACATATATGTTCTTCGAACATTTTGTTAACTAGGCATTAATATGTAGCTCCTGCATTTTTTAGCCTGAAGGGCATTACATTGTAACAATAAGTTCCATACTTAGTGATAAAGGAAGTCTTTTCTTGGTCTTCTGGATCAATCTGGATTTGATTGTACTCAGAATATGCTTCAAGAAAGGTAAGGATCTCGTGGCCAGCCGTGGCATCGATCATGCGATCGATGTTATGCAGTGGAAAAGAGTCTTTCGGACATGCTTTGTTTAAGTCATTATAGTATACACACATTCTAAGTTTGTTCCCCTTTTGGGGGACTACGACTACATTAACTAACCATTCAGGATATTTCACTTCACGAATGGATCCTATTTTGAGAAGTTTCGTTACCTCGTCCTTTATCAAGGTGTGTTTTACCTCGGCCTGGGGTCTTCTCTTTTGTTTTATCAGTCTAACTTTGGGATCCAGGCTCAGCCGATGAGTTGTTATCTTTGGTGGGATTCTTTTCATGTCTAAACGGGACCATGCAAAGCAATCCATGTTATCAATAAGAAATTGAATGAGTTTTTTTCTGAGTTCGGGGGTCAACCCCGTTCCCAGGTATACCTTTCGTTTGGGTAGATACTCGATCATTATAACCTATTCCAGCTCATCGACCGTTGACTTGGTTGCATCTGATTCTTCGGGAACAACAAAAGTTTGAGGAGTGAGAAAATCCTTTTCTTCTTCCTCGATTACCTGTTTCTCCAATTTGGTCGAGGCTGGGGGCGGTGATTTCTATTTGGTCGTTTGCTTATCTTTGGTGCTCGATTTTTCTGAGGTCGAAGGTGTTGATATCGGCGTCACCTCGTCGACTGCAAACATTTCCTTTTCAGCGTATTGTTCCCCGTAAACTGTTTTCACACCATCCACTGTTGGGAACTTCATCATTTGGTGAAAGGTCGACGATACTGACCTCATGTTGTGGATCTAGGGCCTTCTGAGCAGTGCATTATATCACATGTCGCCTTCGATGACATTGAATTTTGTTTCTTGGATAGTCCCGGCCACGTTTACTAGTAGGATTATCTTCCTTTTCGTTGTCTCACTGGCCATGTTGAAGCCATTTAGGACTCGAGATGCAGGTACAATTTGGTCTAGCAAGTCGAGTTGCTCTACGACCCTCGATGATTATGTTTGCTGAGCTACCTGGATCCACTAGAACACGTTTAACTTGAATTTTATTTAACAAAATAGAAATTACTAGGGCGCCGTTGTGCGGCTGCGAGATTCCTTCCACTTCATCGTCATTGAACAATAGGGTGCCTTCCGGCACATAGTCACGAGTCTATTTTTCTCTGGTGATCGACACCTTGGTGCATTTGAATATAGGCCCTTGTGGGACACCGACCCCGCTGATGATCATGTGAATAACATGCTGAGGTTCCTCTTGCTCGTTCTTTCTGTTGGCGTCTCTTTCCCTGAAATGATTTTTGACTCGATCACTAAGGAATGCTCGAAGATGGCCTTCGTTGAATAATCGAGCTACTTCCTCCCTCAGTTGTTCGCAGTGTTCGGTTTGATGGTCATGAGTGCCATGATACTTACACATTAAATTTGGTTTTCTTGAGAAGGATCGGTCTTTATAGGTCTGGGCCACCTAGTGTCTTTGATCCTTCCGATGGACAATACAATCCCCGATGCATCGACACCGAAATTGTACTCCGATAGCCGAGGTGCTTCTATAGGATCTGCATATTTGTCGAAGCTAGGTTTACTCATAAGTTCCCAAGAGTTCTGCCCTCTGTCACCTCTTCGATCGTTCCGGGAAGAGTTGCGTCCCGGGCCGTTATTCCTTCATTTTGAAACATATGGTTGACACCGATCTTTATTCGGCCTTGATTCCCTTTCAACATCTCTCTGATTTTCACATGGCGATCGGTTTGGATGTACTGAACCTGAGAGGGCTCCCAATTGGTCGTCCTCGACCCTAATCTTTGATTGATAACGGTTGTGAACATCTTCCCTAGTCACAGCCAGGTACTCGATCAAATTTTGTTTCAACTGGTGTGATGCTATCGAGCTCCGTTCATTCAATCCTTGGATGAAAGCCTTACAACCCAATCATCAGTGACTGGTGGTAACTCCATGCGTTCCATTTGGAATCAAGATATGAACTCCCTTAGCATCTCGTTGTCCCTCTACTTCACTTTGTTGCAGTAGTTAATTAGTAATTAACCTAGTTATTAGACATGCAACAATCAATCAACGAGCCTTATGGTAACTAAGCAAAGACAGTCAACAGAAAAATCAAAACTAGGAATCAAAACTGAAATTCAATTTACAAACAACATATGACTAGGCAAGGAAAGTTCATGAAATCCTAATCAGTAATTATCAATAGCCTAGGCGACTAACATTTAACCGTTAGTTTTATTAAAGAAATAATCAAGGAGAATGAGGAAGGGGAAGGACAATTTGGATAGAACGTAAGGAAACTTAAATCAATGAACATGTTTAACAATCAGAAACATGCTATATTCAGAATTAAGCCAGTTTCAAGAAATTCACAAAAACAAACCCTAACTAACAATTTCATATTCAATCGGCTAGGGCAAATTTTAATCTAGGTAATTGATTATTAAGCAAATAAGGAAAGAGGAGAAGTACCTAGTTAAGTTGGAACAAATTGGTCGGATTTCGGCGGCTCCCCGGAGTTTGGCCGGACTCCGGTGGGGTTTGAAAATGGTCCATACCCACATGAATCGATATATCTCACCAAGAGCTATCGAATCATGTAGGTGTGAGTCATTAGGGGTCTTGGAATCGGACGGTACACAAAATCTAGGGTTATGACTTTTTAGATCTGAAATTGAAGAATTTTGGGTGGTTTTTGGGAAAACCAGTGGCCGGACGGGATTGAGGGGGAGGAGGGGAGTATTTGGTACAATTTTTGGACGGTTTGGAGAAGCTTCGCCGCCGGTGGGCGATTTCCGGTCGGCGGAAATGGGAGGAGGCCGGTGAGGTCAAGAGAGAGACGAAGGGTGTTGGTCTTTGGGGGGTTAGGGAAAGTGAACGAGAGGGGGGGGGGGGTTAGTTTAGGACACTTATATATTAAATGAGCTATTAGTTCCCAACCGTTAGATTTGGGAAGATCAACGGCTGGGATTAGTATGGTTAGAAACGGGTTCGTTTGGTGAGGTACTGGGGCTGGCCGGGTTTGGGCTGGATATGCTTGGGTAGAGAGAAGGGGATTTTGGGCTTAGGCAGACTGGCACAAACAATTTTCACAGCTTAACTCATCTAGTTAATCAACTCCAACTTATCATAATTAGTTTAGTCTAATTTCATCTAATTGTAACTTAATTAGTGAACTAATTAAAAGTAAAATTATTAATTAATACCCCTTAATTATTTAACAAGAAAGTTTTGTGATTTTCCTAGTAAAAAGGATTAATTATGCAACTAATTATCAAAATCCAACTATGTCGAATAATAAAAGATTTAAAAATGTTTTTTTTTTTGTTATTATTTTATATTTTACAAATTTTAAAGGATGAATTATAATCATGCAATGCAACTAATTCACACATAGACACTGAAATTCAACAAAAATCTATAAAATTAAATTATTTAACAAATTTTGTAGGAGTATTTAGTGGGTGAAAAATCACTGCTCAGAAGTATTTTTTTAAATTAATTATCCAAACACTAACGGCTTCTCACCTAAAGTAATTTTGAGAAAAGCACTTTTAAAAAACACTTCTCAAAATAAGTTGATTTTTGTAGCTTGGCCAAACAAGCTATAAATCTGCATAAGAGAAGCAAATCAAATCTTTCATAGGGTGTGTTTGTTAAGAAGGAAAATACTTTCCACTGTAAAATGAGTAATTTTATCACTTATTTTCCCTTGTTTAGTTGGTGATGAAAAACTTTTTTCGAAAATATTTTTTTAGTGTTCGGTTAGAGAGTAGCGTAGACATCAAATTTTAACGTATCAAACATATACAAAATTTGGACTAAATCTTAAATTCAAGACACTAGAAAATGACTCATGAAATCCTAGGAGTCTATTTGGGTTGCTTGGAGGTTACTCTACCAAAACCCTAACTTGGAGTCTGTTCTACCTTAATCCTAGATCATTCCTATAAAAAAGGGTTACATATATGCCCTTAAAAAAGATCTCAAAAATGGATATCATCTCGAATATATCATAAACTCATGGGATACTCACAAAGAGATCAAGATGTAGCTGGATAATTCTTGATAATCAAATACTTCAAGAAGACCCACTACATACTTTCATGGATTTCAGATACATCCGCATCATCCTATGTTCAAGAAACACACTGCTTTGTCCCTCGGATCGCAGAGATAATTAGGAGAGAAAAATTAAGGGAGAAACAGAATTGTACTCACAATTGATTCGTAAAATTACTTTATTATTTTATGATTGCAATTATTTTTCGTGAAATAAAGTATTGAAAAGAAATACTAATGGTTTAAAAAATCTAAGAAATTTAAAACACTATTTTTTTTAACCAAAGGATCAAAAAATCTGTTAACAAAAGTGGCAGAATCATAGTTTATCTTGTCCTAACTCCTAAGTATTGGTTCATGATAATTGAATCACCAAACAAATTAGTTGTGATATCTTATTGTAGAACACAATCTCTCTAACTCTAACAAAACAAAATAAAAACAAATACACAAATAGCAATATTCTCAAAATTTAGAATTACGTATACGTTAAAGCTCATTATTTAAAAGATAAATAATTTATAGACAGTAAATCGTATTTGAACTTAGAGTCCTAAATATTGGGACTTCTTATATATTTCAAATCAGGGAAGATTTATTAAATAAATTTATATTTTATTTGAAATTCCTAAATATGAGTTAAATGATTGTTTTGTCTAATGTGAATTACATTTTTAAAGGTAAAACGGCAAATGATATTTCGCTAAAGATTTTCGTGATTTTAATATATATATATATATATATATAAAAATTTGAGCTCTAGCGTGTCGTTAGGCGGTTTGAGGCCTTAGATAGCTTCACTTCAGGTATTATGACTTCTACGTGTGGTCAGAATTGAATTTCGGGAAGTTAGGAGTTGATTTGGAAAGAAAATTCTCATTTCGGAAGCTTTAAGTTGGAAGAATTGACTAAAGTTGGACTTTTGAGTAAACGGCCTCAGAATCAGGATTAGAAGGTTCCAATAGGTTCGTATGATGATTGTGAACTTGGGCGTATGTCCGGATCAGATTTTGGATGATCCCGAGAGCGTTAGGGCACTTAATGTGGAAAGTTGACATTTTGGAAGAATTTTATAAATTTGTGTTGAAGTGTATTTTAATGTTATCGATATCCGTTTAGAATTTCAAGCCTGAAAATAGCTCTGTATGGTGATTCTGATCGTAGGAGCGAGTTCGTGGATTTGAAGGTCCGTAGATCATTTTGGGGTCATTTGGCGAAAGTTGGAAGTTGAAGATTTTTTTAGGTTTGACTAGGAGTGGAATTTTTGATATCAGGGTCGGATTCCAAATCTAGAAGTTTGAGTTGGTCTGTAATGTTAAATGTGACTTATGTGCAAAATTTGAGGTCAATCGAACGTGATTTGATAGGTTTCGGCATCGATTGTGGAAGTTAGGAGTTCAACGGTTCATTAAGCTTGAATTGATGCGCAACTTGTAGATTAGACATTGTTTGATGTAATTTGAGGCATCGAGCAAGTTCGTGTTATGTCATGGGACTGGTTGGCGTGATTAGACGGAGTCCCGAGGGCCTCAGGTGTATTTCAGGGGTAGTTTCAGACCAAGTTGGGCTGCTTTGCAATTGTTGGTGCTGGTGTTTGGTTTTCTTCTTCGCGAACGCGAAGGGATTCACGTGTTCGCGAAGAAGAATTTTGGGCTTCTGGGATTCTGTGCATCGCGAACGTGACTCCGTGGCCGCGAACGCGGAGGGAAAGTTGGAGCAACCTACGCTAACGCGACACGAGGGCTGCAAACACGTAGAAGGAAAGGAGAGTTGGGACCTGGAGCAATTAAGCCTTCACGAACGCAAAGCTTTTACTGCGAACGCGAAGAGGGAATTTGGAGGTAGTGCATTTTGGCCTTCGCGATCGCGGTTGTCTTTCCGCGACCGCGAAGAAGGACGGTCCTGGGCAGTGAAGTTTTAAAATGAGGATTTAGCAAATTTTTCATTTCATTTCCTCAATGAGAGCCAACCTTGGAGCGATTTTGGAGCACCATTGTCAGCATCAATCACAAGGTAAGTGATTCCCACCTATTTCAAGTTAAATACAAGGTTTATATATAGATTTAGGCATGAAAATTTGTAGAAATTTGGGATTTTAAAGAAAAAACTAGAAATTGGTATTTTTGTATTCTGACCACGAATTGGACATGAAATTGAGAATAAATTATATATCTGAGTTCGTAATGTTATGGGTAATGGTTATCTGCAAACAATTTCGGAATCTAAGCACGTGGGCCCGATGTTTGCATTATCGACTTTTCAAGCGGAGTTGGGAATTTGTTAAAAAATATTCATTATGAGTATTAGAGTATATTTTTATTGGTTTGTACATTGTTTGACTAGTTTTGGAGTGACGGGCATCAGTTTGAGGTGTTAGAGAGGCTTTGGAGCCGATTTTGGAACTTCGAGCGAGGTAAGTCTCTTTTCTAACCTTGTAAGAGGGAATTAACCCCATAGTTGAGTTGATTTAATATGTTCTTCTATTTGTGGGGGTTGTGTACGCACGACGTGACGAGATTTCGTACGTAACTACTAATTATGCTTATGTCCGGGTAGTGTAGGACCCAAATCATGTTATACTTGCGATATTTGCACCTTACTTGTTAATTTAATTGCTTAAATTATATTGGAGCTTGATAAAGAAATTGTAAAAGGTTAAACTTCATTTACTTGAGTTTTGGATGGGTCACTAATGAGAATTGGTATTTCTTTGAATATTAGCTCCTTAATAATCTTGAATCGGTTGTTTTAATGTATTTTCTTGTCACGACCCAAAATCCATAAGGTCGTGATGGCGCCAGACACTACTGTCAGTCAAGCCAATCATTAAATAGTTGAGTTAAATTTCCGTTTAACATTTTCGAAATCGTTACCTTTAACTTACAGACCAATGAGCGAATAAAAATTTATTAAATAAATACGACAGATAAACCATTCCATATATTAAATTAAATCCCAAATACATCCCAGAACCCGGTGACACAAGTACATGAGAAATTTCTAAGAATTTTACAAATACTGCAAAGCTTGTCCGAAATACAATTGGACAAGGACAATTAAAATAAAATGAATACAATACGTGGGAGACTCTGTCAGCTGCGGGTCGCCTCCGGATGATGCAGCTCGCCTAAGTCTCCAAACCAGCCACCTAGCTATGAAAGAACCTGTGCAATAAAAATGCACAGCAAGTGTAGTATGAGTATGAAAACAACGTGTACTCAGTAAGTATCCCGCCTAACCTCAGAGAGGTAGTGACGAGAGGTCGAATTAGACACTTACTATAAGTTGGTTAAATATAATCAAGTGAGTTACTAAGCATGAGTATCATATCCAATTTAATAATAATCATGGATAAGAAATATCAACTTCTTTCACATTTAACACATTAATTCTTCTTCGTTTTAGCAGGCAATTTGAAACTCCTTAGGCCAATAAACAGTAATAATTACAGGAAATACGGAGCATTTATCATGCGCAAGAAAATGTCGAGGGTCGAACGGCGCGGACCAACAATAATAAACTGTGCATTTCCGAGGGTCGAACGGCTCGAACCATAGATGCATCTATCTGCCCCGCTCGCGAATCGAGCATGCGACGCGGTTATACATAAATACAAGGTTATCCTGCTCGCGAATCATACATGCGACTCAGGCACCCATAACTACACACATTCACACAATAAGTCCACATTTATCACGGAAGCAGTTACCCAGGAAAGTGGTAAAATTCTTCTTAAAGGATCACAAAAAATAGCATTTAAATATTTGTTTTGAAACTCATTTGCCAAGTTTAATAATATTCAATAATATAACCTTATCAGGAATACAATTATCCGCGGAGGAGTCAATTCTCTTTCTAAATGATTAAGAAAGGTACACTCTAGCCTTCTTAGGAAATAAATTACCAATTCAATAGCATTATCAGTCTAATATTATTGGCAGGATCACATGTACAACACGTAAGGCATACTAGTGGGTCCTAGACTACCCGGACATAAGCATATTAGTAGCTACGCACGAACTCCCGTCACCTCGTGCGTACGTAGCCCCCGCAAATAATAGCATTTATTCATTTAGTTCACCTATGGGGACAATTCCCCCTCACAAAGTTAGAAAGGAAACTTACCTCGCTCCGAAATTCCGTAACCAGCTTCCAAGCCCTTCCGACGACTCCAATTGATGCACAACGTCCCAAAACTATCCAAATAACGACAAACCAGTGAAAATATACTCTAATATTTGTTAACAATTTAAATTATATAAAGCCCCCTCTCCGCTCAAGGAATTGACCAAAATGCCCTCGGGTCCATATGCCCGGATTCCGAAATTTCTCGAAGATAAACTCTACCCATAGTCTGACTAGATCAAATATACGATTTACTCTAATTTCCATGCTCAAATTCGTGGTAAAAATCCAAAATACCAATTTCTAGGTTTTCCTCCAAATTCCATATTTTTATACTAATTTCCATGTCTAATTCCACGTAAGATTACATATTTAACTTAGGAATGGGAAGGAATCACTTACCTAGTGATGCTTGATGAAAATCCCCTCTTGAAGCTCCTCAAAATCGCCCACACCAAATGAAATAATGAAGAAATGGCAAAAATTTCCGTTTAAAACACAACACTGCCCAGGCGATCCTCCTATGCAATCGCATAAAGGCCACCGTGATCACATAGGCCAGACCATGTTGCCCCAATTCTCTGCACACTCTACACCTCCGTGATCGCACATGCCATTCCAAACTGCCTCTCATTTTCCTCCTTCGTGATCGCAGGCTTCACACTGCGTTCGCACAAGCCAGCCCCCAGGTCTTCTTCGCGATCGCACACCAACTCCTACGATCGCATAAGCTAAAATCTCGCCCTTCAATTTTTCTTCTCCGCAATCGCACACCATGGACCGTGATCGCATAGCGTATCAGTGACACCAGAAAACAGCAGCAGCAAAACAGAGAAAAATGATCTGAACTCACCCCAAAACACACCCGAGGCCCCCGGGACCCCGTCCAATCACACGACTCAGTCCCATAACATCCCACGGACTTGCTCGAGGCTTCAAATCACATCAAACAACCCAGAAATCACGAATCTCACTAAAATTCAAACTTTATGAACTTTGAATTTCAAACTTCCACATCTGATGTCGAAACCTATCAAATCACGTCCGATTGACCCCAACCATTACGGACATGCTCCAACTTTCGGAAATTGAATCCGACCCAGATATCTAAATTTCCATTTCCGGTCGGATTTCTCAAAAACCTTCAAATTTTGATCTTTAGCCAAATGACCTTACAATAACCTACGGACATCCGAATTCACTTCTGATCGCGCTCCCAACTGCAAAATCACCATACGAAGCTACTCCGAGGCTCGGAATCCCAAACGGACATCAATAACACCAAAATGTACTTCAACCCAGACTTATGAAATTCTTTCTAAAATGCTAACTTCCACAATATACGCTAAAACACTCCCGGGTTATCCAAAACCCGATCCGGACATACACCCCAGTCTGAAATCATCATAGAACCTGCTGGAACCTTCAGATCCTGATTCCGAGGTCGTTTACTCCAATTCCAGTCTTAGTCGATTCTTCCAACTTAAGGCTTCTAAAATGAGAATTTTCTTTCCAGTTTGACTCTGAACTTCCCGAAATTCAACTCCGACCACGCCTACGGGTCATAATACCTGAAACGAAGCTCCTCATGACCTCAAACTGTTGTACGATGCACTAGAGCTCAAAACGACCGGTCGGGTTGTTACATTCTCCCCCACTTAAACAGACGTTCATCCTCGAACGTGCCAAGAACTGCTCTGGAGTTATCTGAAATCACTGTTTAACACTTCGTGCACTTGTCCGTGCCACCACAAACCCCCGTTGAGCACATTAGCTTGATCACCTCTGAAGACATCCTCTCTTACCCATACAATAGGCTCAGGACCTAGATCCAACACCTGAAATTCTCTGCCAGGCCTGTTTCCAATATATGAACACCATATCAATCACCACAGGATGTACCAGAACATGACTGCGTACCTTTGCTAATTTAGCATCATATACCGCATATTTCATCATCTAACCACAATGACACTCCCTGAACCTCAATAAACAAAACTCCATGAACCTGATGCTCCCAGTGCATCTTCTAATATATATGTACATACAAATCCTGCTATAATGTTGACGATACAACCACAACAGAAGAGATGTGTAGAAATTTCTAACCAATTGCAGCGTTAGCCAAACATTGAATCTTTCCCCTTGACTAAAATCATCATCTCATTACGAACCAAATAATGGTAATCGTCATGTGATATACTTCACATAATCTTATCGCATCGATCCCAGAGTCCATAAATCTCGTCTCACCCAGTACGAGTTACTCAGACAACCAATCACCCCAGACATGACCAACGGTCTCACATGATGCCACAATGCACCAATATGCCACAATTCGAACATGATACATAAGGAAATGACTCAGGAAGGGACTACTCAACTCACGCAACTAGTATGAACTTTCCTCAGAAAATAGGAAGTAGAACACAAGGAAGTAAATATAGGAACCTTAATCAATATCACACTGTTGCGGCGTGCAACCCGATCCCATCGTAAAATTCACATAAGGAGATATATACGGAGCTGAATTGCTCACTATTGAAAATTACTGAGTACCGGTCACGAGCACACTAAGCGCATAATACCATCCTGGGGATACTGATAGATCCATATGCTACAAAACTTAAGCCCAACTGAGGTGCGATATATATATACTCTGAACCTCAAGAGCTCTCCTGCTCACAAAACACCATCGCTACACGGAGACTCAACACATAGGGATTTATCAAGTCGTTTCAAACCTCACACGACACAATCATAATATACATGAATTTGACGAAGACGGAACAACATATGATATTCCAACACCCCTCCTTGAGGAACGCTATACTGAAATGAACACACCTGCTCACAACCACATTGAATCCATTCACAACCCTCAAGCCGATTCCGCTCACACTACACTAGGATAATAGCTTTACTTGGGTCCATGATAACTCACTTCTTCTCATAATACGCAAGAACCACCATCATAGTCGGGACAACATCCCACAATCCACAATCAAATGAACTGAACGCCTTCCAGGTATAAATTCTCAAATAAGCAACATTACACTTCCTTATACTCAGTCTAAATCCTCAATCCTTTAAGTGACTACATGCCACACTCATACGATCTTCCCCTGGTCATGCTCCCACGTCCTTCCACACGGGTATCAAGTCTGCATATTCGTACCACTGACCACACTAACGCTGTAAAATAGATCGAGAATCCATAACCAGGGTGCAAGCCTCTTTAACCAAACACCCATCTCAGGTGACACTGAAGATAACACTCGCTTACTCTAAACATTCAAACCCTTTTTCCTTGCTCATGACGTCCTTGTTAGCACCGAACCGCAATCTCGATCCTCACTCCCAGTTACATATTGTTTGTTGCACCTAACATGCCAACATGAGATTGCGCAAGAATTCCATCATAACTCCTGAACCACTAATAGGGCGAACACTTCCTCGCATAGAAACCTTTTACTCACTTCAATTCGGGGAATCAGTCAACACACAAGGGAATTCCTATAATTACAAACGGGCAAACCCTTAGGAATAGTCTATACCACCACAATCCTTCTGTGATCCTCCTACACCTGCCAGGCCATAATACTTGAATGCTTTCAAACGAAATCTATTACGACGACCGACAAGCCCCACACACCTCTGCACAAACCATACACATAACTCAATCACCGAAGGAACTGATCACTGTCGTAAATGCGTTATTTCAACCATGTCTAACCACTCTATCTTCTTCAACCGTCTTCAATTGCCTCATAAATAATAGTAACTCCCTTCAACTCATAGAAAACTCAACCCTCACTCATCCCGAGTGATCTTGATTCACGAGACCATGCTGCCTAAATCCTGCAACCCGTCTCATACCCTCCTGATAATATTTCTACAACCTGGATTTTATTTCTCTTACTTATTTAATACTATCCTGCACTCTGAAAATATCATGGAACACTCCAACTATTTTCCCTTCCTCAGAAATCACGCTGCAAAAGCTCGATTCTTAATCATACTGCTGCCTGAAACCCTTAAACACTACATTCTTAACCTTTGGAATTCGTTAGGACCGATGTTGAGAGTCACGCACTCCGACTGGCCCCAAATACAATCAATTCCAAGGCTCTTCTAGCACATGAACACCCTTTTCAATGAAGCACGTGACTGAGTCACTACCCTAACAACTCGCCTATGCCTTAAGCATAAACTCTGAATCTTCCAAAGCCTAACCCTGGTCCAATAGGGACAACTTCTACATTTATCGAATCCCATGCACAATTACTATCTTACTCATTTCCCCTTAGCTGCAATAACTTGCCGATAATCCGCAACCCCATGAGAACAAAACCCTACTACCCAATTGCAGGCAGTGGGACTCCCCCACTTAGCCCGAAGCTACTTCTTGCACCACCCTAGACCCTGTTGAGATCCTTTCTCCTTTGTTAACATGATCCTAAATACTCAACTTCTCTAGCATCATTCACACATTCTGCCCCTACCGAATAGTCACTAGAATTCTTCGCAAAACTTGCCAACCGCACGCCCGCTAACTTGTTCACAGGAGATAACCCACCTGTGGAATTTACAACTGACACCCTCCAACGATGTTGTACTGCACGATCTCTACGACATCAATACCCTATCCTACGCCCTTCTTCAATTACCAACTTCATTAGTCCGACCGCTCCTCGTGGACATCCATTAAATGCGCGACAATATCTTTAAATTCACCGCCACATTGCATCCTTCTTCATTCCTAATAACTCCACTCTATTGTATCCAACCCTCCGCTGAATTAACCAACATTTCGATTTAAGCTCATGGACCCAATCACCGTCTGCTAAAATTATCAAATCACTCCAAACTTCTCCTCAAGATAGGCAGTTGTCTTCCCGCTAGACTCGTATGCTACGCTGCCACTCTCCCACTTTAGTTTAACTCATTCCTTTAAGCAACTACCTGACTCCCTTTTCTTACGCATGGCCTTTTAGAATTTTAGTCGCCGCCTGATGCTTCTCACATGCTTCTTTCATCGCATGCTGCTTTATTGTTGCCTCAATTCAATATCGTTCTCCGTAGCACTTAAACCAGCAGACCACCACAACTTCGAACTCTCCGAAGATCATCTTCCTTGATCCGCCTTCATTAGAAATGCTTATTCAATACTGATCCACCGCACACCATGACCTCTGACAGCCGCCTCTTCAATACTTCTTCACAATACCCTGACTCCATTCAACCGAAGAAACCATGGCACCGACGACTTAACACATTTCATTTGATCAAAGACGACGATATCACATCACTGGTGAATACTCCACCTCACTTGAAAACACCAAGTCTTACTACTTTATCAACCCAAACCGGACCATTCATAGTCCAAATGCCTTTCCTCCGCCGGAACTAAAATACTGAAATCTCGAAATCACGCCCTGAGAAGACCCCCCTTCAAGTCATTCATCACCCCAACATATGGGCAAGCATTCTACCATCATATCGACATCGCGCGATAACCCATCGTAAGAATCATCACAACCTGAGCATAACCTCAAAGTTCTAAGAATCACAGCTACTGACTGAAACAACATATTACTCTTCCGCAGAGCAACGACAGTATCCTCAATCAACTTCGCAGGGAGAAACATCCCGCACCACACCCATAGTATCATTAAAATTCCTCAAATCCTCGATTCATAGCAGGCGCTTCGCGACGCATAAGATTGAGTAGGAAGAAATATAGGCATAAGCCTTAAAGGAATTAAATCGCACGATGAGGAATCAAGAAGGGAAGTACTCCTAACAGCCCTGTAGCCTCTCGAAGATAAGTACAGACGTCTCCGTACCGATCCGCAAGACTCTACTAGACTTGCTCATGACTCGTGAAACCTAAGGGAACCTAGAGCTCTGATACCATGTTGTCACGACCCAAAATCCATAAGTTCGTGATGGCGCCGGACACCACTGTCAGTCAAGCCAATCATTAAATAGTTGAGTTAAATTCATGTTTTAACATTTTCGAAATCGTTACCTTTCACTTACAACCCAATGAGCGAATAAAAAATTATTAAATAAATACAACAGGTAAACCATTCCATTTATTAAATTAAATCCCAAACACATCCCAGAACCCGGTGACACAAGTACATGACAAATTTCTAAGAATTTTACAAATACTGCAAAGCTTTTCCGAAATACAATTGGACAAGGAAAATTAAAATAAAACGAATACAATACGAGGGAGACTCTGTCAGCTGCGGGTCGCCTCCGGATGATGCAGCTCACCTAAGTCTCCAAACCAGCCACCTCGCTATGAAAGAACCTGTGCAATAAAAATGCACAGCAAGTGTAGTATGAGTACGAAAACAACGTGTACTCAGTAAGTAACCCGCCTAATCTCATAGAGGTAGTGGCGAGAGATCGAATTAGACACTTGCTATAAGTCAGTTTAATATAATCAATAGAGGTGCTAAGCATGAGTATCATAGCCAATTTAATAATAATCAGGGATAAGAAATATCAACTTCTTTCACATTTAACACATTAATTCTTCTCCGTTTTAGCAGGCAATTTAAAACTCCTTAGGCCAATAAACAGTAATAATTACGGGAAATACGGAGCATTTATCATGCGCAAGAAAATGCCGAGGGTCGAACGGCACGGACCAACAATAATAAACTGTGCACTTCCGAGGGTCGAACGGCTCGAACCATAGATGCATCTATTTGCCCCGCTCGCGAATCGATCATGCGACGCGGTTATACATAAATACAGGGTTATCTTGCTCGCGAATCATACATGCGACTCAGGCACCCATAGCTACACACATTCACACAATAAGTCCACATTTATCACTGAAGCAGTTACCCAGGAAAGTGGTAAAATTCTTCTTAAAGGATCACAAAAAATAGCATTTAAATCTTTGTTTTGAAACTCATTTGCCAAGTTTAATAATATTCAATAATATAACCTTATTAGGAACACAATTAACCATGGAGGAATCAATTCTCTTTCTAAATGATTAAGAAAGGTACACTCTAGCCTTCTTAGGAAATAAATTACCAATTCAATAGCATTATCAGTCTAATATTATTGGCAGGATCACATGTACTACACGTAAGGCATGCTAGTGGGTCCTAGACTACCCGGACATAAGCATATTAGTATCTATGCACGGGCTTCCGTCACCTCGTGTGTACGTAGCCCCCGCAAATAATAGCATGTATTCATTTAGAAAGGAGACTTACCTCACTCCGAAATTTCATAACCGGCTTCCAAGCCCTTCCGATGACTCCAATTGATGCACAACGCCCCGAAACTATCCAAATAACGACAAACCAGTGAAAATATACTCTAATATTTCTTAACAATTCAAATTATATAAACTCCCCTCCCCGCTCAAGGAATTGACCAAAATGCCCTCGGGCCCACGTGCCCGGATTCCGAAATTTCTCGAAGATAAACTCTACCCATAGTCTTACTAGCTCAAATATACGATTTACTCTAATTTCCATGCTCAAATTCGTGGTAAAAATCCAAAATACCAATTTCTAGGTTTTCCTCCAAATTCCATATTTTTATACTAATTTCCATGTCTAATTCCATGTAAGATCACATATTTAACTTAGGAATGGGAAGGATTAACTTACCTAGTGATTCTTGATGAAAATCCCCTCTTGAAGCTCCTCAAAATCGCCCACACCAAATGAAATAATGAAGAAATGGCCAAAAATCCCGTTTAAAACACAACACTGCCCAGGCGATCCTCCTATGCAGTCGCATAAAGGCCACCGCGATCGCATAGGCCAAACTATGCTGCCCCAATTCTCTGCACTATGCGATCGCACTCTACACCTCCGCGATCGCACAAGCCATTCCAAAGTGCCTCCCATTTTCCTCCTTCGCAGGCTTCACACGGCGTTTGCACAAGCCAGCCCCCAGGTCTTCTTCGCGATCGCACACAAACTCCTACGATCGTATAAGCTAAAATCTCGCCCTTCAATTTTTCTTCTCCGCGATCGCACACCATGGATCGTGATCGCATAGCATATCAGTGACACCAGAAAACAGCAGC
Organism: Nicotiana undulata; assembly: GCA_005239495.1. Lineage (NCBI taxonomy): Eukaryota > Viridiplantae > Streptophyta > Magnoliopsida > Solanales > Solanaceae > Nicotiana > Nicotiana undulata. The sequence goes on along the minus strand of ML295829.1, from coordinate 68,591 downwards.
AGCAAAACAGAGAAAAATGAACTAAACTCACCCCGAAACACACCCGAGGCCCCCGGGACCCCGTTCAATCACACGACTCAGTCCCATAACATCCCGCGGACTTGATCGAGGCTTCAAATCACATCAAACAATGCCGAAATCACGAATCGCACTAAAATTCAAACTTTATGAACTTTGAAATTTCAAACTTCCACATCCGATGCCGAAACCTATCAAATCACGTTCGATTGACCCCAAATTTTGCACACAAGTCATATTCGAAATTACGGACCTATTCCAACTTTCGGAATAGGAATCCGACCCCAATATCTAAATTTCCATTTCCGGTCGGATTTCTCAAAAACCTTCAAAATTCGATCTTTAGCCAAATGACCTCAAAATAACCTACGGACATCCGAATTCACTTTCGATCGCACTCCCAACTCCAGAATCACCATACGAAGCTACTCCCAGGCTCGGAATCCCAAACGGACATCAATAACACCGAAATGCACTTCAACCCAGACTTATGAAATTCTTTCTAAAATGCTAACTTCCACAATATACGCCAAAACACTCCCAGGTTATCCAAAAACCGATCCGGACATACGCCCCAGTCCGAAATCATCATACGAACCTGCTGGAACCTTCATCTCCTGATTCCGAGGTCGTTTACTCCAAATTCCAGTCTTAGTCGATTCTTCCAACTTAAGGCTTCTGAAATGAGAATTTTCTTTCCAATTTGACTCCGAACTTCCCGAAATTCAACTCCGACCATGCCTACGGGTCATAATACCTGAAACGAAGCTGCTCATGACCTCAAACCGCTGAACGACGCTTTAGAGCTCAAAACGACCGGTCAGATCGTTAAATTTATCTTCTTGTGGAGTGGGTCGAACGCCTCGATAGCAGATAGATGCATCTATGGTTTGTATCGTTCGACCTTTGGGAGTGCACATTTTATATATTTGTATGTTTGATCGGGTCGTACGACCTCGGCATAATTCGTGCGTAATAATTCTTGGAATCCAATTATAATTGATATTGTTTCATTAGCTTGAGAGATTAATTTGCTAATTGATGGAGATTAATTTAGGATTTACTATCAATGAAAGAATTGTTTATTTATTTTTTGTTATTGAGTTTTCAGTTGTATTTACATAATACGTGCTTAATTCAAAATTCAAAATTTTATTGTTAGCCCACAGTAAGTGTCGAAGTCGACCCCTCGTCACTACTTCTTCGAGATTAGACTAGATACTTACTGGGTACATGTTGTTTTACGTACTCATGCTACACTTGCTGCACATTTTGTGCAAAAGCATATATGTCTAGTGGTCTTGTGGGCGTAGAGGCGCGTCTATCGCGGGGACTTAGGTTAGTTGCTTCCCATGTTAAGAGTCTGGAGCACACAGAGTCTCCATCAATGTTATTTACATTCTCCTATCTAATTCGTATTCTAGACAGATATTGTATTTTAATCATATTTCCTTGTTGATGCTCATGCACTTGTGACACCGGGTTCTGAGGGTTACGGGATTGATCATTACTGTAGTTCGTGTAAATATCATCATTAACCCTGTAGTTCTATTTCGTACTCTTTAATCAATGAAAATTTTGATTTCAAATACTAAAATGAGTAATTAAGTTAACCATTCACTATTGACTTGCCCGATGGCAGTATTAGGCATCATCACGACCTCTAGTGGATTTTGGGTCATGACATATATATAGAGAGTAAAGATAGATAGATTAATGTGAAATACTATTGTTCACACACATAACATTACTGATTATTTTTTCCATTTCCGCCTCGATAAAACTATTCAAATCCAAAAACAACCATATATTTTGGACTTCAAATTCAGTGATCTATGTTTTAAATATTACGAAGAGTTTTGGGATTGGCCGTTCAATACCAAACCATAGCAGGAATCTCGCCGGGAAAAGGTAGAACATATCCTCATCACGTGCGGTCTATGAAATTTAACACAAATTTCATAGTAATGTTGTCCGTTAGTTTCATTCTTCCATTGTCATCTCACCTCATCAATATTAATATATAAGCTTTCTTACTACCAAACAAAAATAAAATCTTTTTGTATATTCACTTCCATGACGACTAGGTCCTTAGCTATGACTAATAATTTAACTGTTAGCATATCTCACTTCTCTCTTAATCACGTGTGGTCAAACCTTTTTATAATAATCTTATTTGTTCTGAATATTTTTTGATGTTATAACGAAGTGTTATTATATAAAATATATATTATAATATAATATAAAAATTTGTTCCGAAAAAGCTTGACTTTAATAGTTAAATATTATTATATATGAATATTAATTAGTTATAGAGAGGCCTCACTGTAGTATTATTTTATTATTCTAAACGTGTTGGATCTTGGCCAAGTTTATTTTCTTTTAAATATTCATGTTCAACTCATTCTTTATCATGCGAGTTATATTGTACATACCTCAATTAATTTACCAAGTACCAATTACTAGTATCTTTTACCAAAATATGCACTTACTAGGTAATTCTACTCATATAAATAAGAAAAAATCATCAAATATTTTTTCTATCTCACTGGAGAGTTAGAACCTTGATCTCTCGTGATTTTTACTCGTTCTATTCTATAGCTTATATTTTATATATCATCTGTATGTACTCTCCGGTCATCTTTTCATGGCCTTCTTCACTGTTGTATTTCCTTTTATTACTCTCGGGATTGTACTTCTTTGAGTTGAGGATCTATCGAAATAGTCTCTTTATTTTCACAAGGTAAGGATTGGTTTACGTATACACTATTCTTCTCAAACTTCACTTGTGTATTATATTGAGATTGTTGTTATTATATATTCGGGTCAACAATACAATGCTACGTGAGCTAGTAGCCTCTAGTATCTACCTATAGCTAGAGTAAAAATAGTGATGAAGATCTAAGATGTTCACGAAAACCGTGAAATTGACTTCAATTTTCAACATAGACACTATTTGAGTAGTATTTGTCATGTTAGTAAAATTGATGTGGAGTGAGGTGGGGCACTTTAGGGGTGTAAGTAAGAGTTATATATTAAAATGAAAAAGATAACATGGGCTTGCGTGCTACTACTGACACAAAAGAGGCCCCCAAAGTTGGCTGATAAACTAAGCCAAATTATCTCCTGTGTCCACTCCCACTTGACTTTGTAATCTTAACCCCAGTTTGGGAGACATATCGAGAAGGATGGTATGGTTTACCCCTTTCCATTTTGTTTCTTCAATAGTAATGAAGTTTGAGATCGGAGACTTAGAGCAATAATAAAATTATCTTTATGTGTTAAGGATTGGAATCGTAAATTAGACATTAATAATATTGCATCAAAATAGACTGTCTACATCACATTTTTAATGTGGCTTTTCTCGGGATCCTACTTGAACATAGATACTTCTTGCACCCGGCTGCCCTATTCTTTTTCAGTGGCATTCGACTCAATTTGTGTCACATTCTTATTATTCGACTGAATATTGGTTAATTTTCATCACTACAGTTATTGCGTCAACCACAATTTAGACAAATGAAAAGAAATTCTACGCCTAGTGCTTTTGTCACTATTAATATTTAAACACTAGTTTTTCATCATTTTTACCAATTTCATTAATTGCTAGGTTACACTAACTTTATAAACTGTTAGCCCTTTATCATTTAGCAAGAAGAAAATCGTAAACTAAACGACGCATAAATCGTAAAACAAAAACTTATTCCTTGTATAGCTGAAGCGGGAGACTCAATGATATGCGGTTGAAGTTAATGATCGGTAGTGGTTGTCAAAGAGTTTAGAGCAATCTTCAATATCACAGTCTAACGCCTAATATGATTTTAGGAGAAGAGGACGTAGGAAAAATACTACTTACAATATGTATAAATATCTATATATATAGGAAATATTAGGGTTAACTTTAATAACACTAATGAGCATTAAAACACCCTTATGCGTGGACCCATATTTCATTATTTTCTGATCGAACTATATGCATATTCAAATAAAGTTCATATAATAGAAAATAGTGAAATATAGTTGTGATTAGAGGTGTCTAACGGGCCGGGTTGACCCGTAACAGGATTGGCCCAGACCGGTTAAAACCGGAACCGGACCGGCCCGGTACATAAGGGGCTGGGTGGGGCTGGGTAGGGGGGTTAGAGGGAGTTGGTCTGTTTATTTTTTTGTAACGGTTAACCGGACCGGTCAAACCCGGTCCACGTGAACAGTGTCGTGTACTGGTTTAACCGGCCCGGACCTTACCGGTACAACGACTATTTTTTTTTTGTTTTTTTATTTAATTTTTTAACCGGCCCGGCCTGGCCCCTTAAACCCCTACCCGTACGGGTTATTTTTTACCCGGATAAATCCGAACCCGTTAAACTCGTTAACAATTAACCGGAATCGACCCGTACCCCCAACCCGTCCGGTTCAAAAAAAAGTCTACCCGGCCCACCGTTAGACACCTTTAGTTGTGATGCTTCATACTCATTAATTAAAAATCTTAAATTCACTTATGCTCACATCACAAAAGGACCCCATATATCCCACCTCCCCCCCCCCCCCCCCC
>ML295829.1:37718-63845 GCA_005239495.1 Nicotiana undulata | reverse complement strand
TCCTTTTACCCATCTAAGTGTGTAAAAAGGACCCCCCCCCCCCCCCCCCAAATCATCTGATTGATTAACTCTCTTTCTTTATATTTCAAACTCTCTATTTAAAAACAAGAATAGCCCACTGCTTTATCCCATGCACTTGTCTTCTTCACTTCCAACACTCCTACACCTTAGTGTTTTTTCTTTATAAATTTCTTGTTCATACCTCCCTTATCTCTCTGTCCATAACTTGTCTCTTTAATTTAACACAGTTATCTTCAATTCTTGATCTCTTCTTCTTATATATTTTCCATTCCCCCCTCATCAGTACTCCACAGAACTCATTACACATTCATTTCAAGATTCTATTTATCTGACAACTCCCATTTTCTGGCCTTTTGTCTTTCTTTCTTTTTTGATAATTTCCTTTTCTTAGTTTTCCTGACAATGTCAAGCAGAAGATCACGTTCTAGACAATCTTCAGGAGTTTCCAGAATAAGTGATGATCAAATCGCCGATCTCGTTTCCAAGTTACAACAACTTATTCCTGAAATCCGTAATAGGCGTTCTGACAAGGTAATTACGTAAAAATTATTTACACTGTCAGTGCACGTAACATAGATTTATTTATTTTACTACTTGTTTGGTATTTTTTTTCTTGTCTTTTAATTTATTACTTCACCATATATATATGTGTGTGTGGGTGCAAATATATGAAACGCATTTCCTAGAAACTTCCCTTATTTTGTGTGGCCTTTCTTTTCCTTTTAGAGATAAGTTTGAGGGTGACATTTTCATGCCCACTAGTTAGCCCACAAGCCCTCATTAATTTCAAGCCAAAATGTAGTTGTCTTGTTTGCTGCCTCGACTCATTCTTTTATTTTTTTCCCTCAATAATAGAAAGAAAGAGCGCAAAGTCTTGACCTAACATGTAAGTAATTAACTCCGCTGATATAAAGCAAGGAGTTGAGCCTAAACTGTGTTCAATAATACAACAATAGCTTTCTTGAACAGGGATATAGAAAGAAGCCAATAGCTGACAGGTTTGCCAGCAGACTTGCTTGACCTATTGAATTACCAATATAGGGTTTTTACTGCCAATGAGATGATATGGAGCCCCTTCTGAATTGGTTTACGACTCGAAAGTTCGATGTAAACCTCATATGGGGGCAGCTATATAATATTTTTAAAAATAAAATGTTGCTTCCTCGTAAAAGAATTTTACAAAAGCTGACATCCTTAATGCGTGAGAACTACATAATATCCTTAGTTTCATTATTTTTAAGAAAAAGGGTCATCAAATTTAGCTAGTTTCTAACATTTTTTTTTAATTAAATCAAACAGGTTTCAGCTTCAAAAGTGTTGCAAGAAACTTGCAACTATATAAGGAATTTACACAGAGAAGTAGATGGGCTAAGTGATAGATTATCACAGCTTTTGGAATCAACTGAAAGTGACAGTGCTCAAGCTTCTATTATTAGAAGCTTACTTATGTGATGATAGCAACTTCAACTAGTAGCTATATATTAGCTCAACTTCTACTTGATTAAAATTTCTATTAAGATGCAGCAGTTATTAATTAATTATTAATTAGGGTTTTGGCCACTAGGTCAAAATAGGAGAGGCTCCACTCCAAGGGTTTTTCTTTCGTTTTTATTTTATTTTATATTTTCCCATCCGATGTGTACGTGTACCTGTTTTGGGGTCTGACTAATTCGGATTTGAGCTCTGCTATAGACTAGCTAGCATTAGCAAGCTATGTCACATATATAGATTTAAAATAAGAGGGACAATATCTACTTAGATTTGCCAATGTTTTATATATTAGAGTAGTTTTTAATGTACTGATGATGTTGTAATATTGTTGTATCCATCCATTTTAAGAGCTGATGCTATACTTTGATCTCAGCCTTAATTTGTTAAGTATATAAGTATTCAAGATATTTTTATCATCTAATAATATCGTTTTATCTTCTTTTTTTCTCATTTATTAAGGTTTTATGAGCAATGTTCGCAACTATTGAATTGTGTTATACAGTCAGACATCTCTATAACAGTCATCATCTATAATAGCACTTCAAAACAACATTTCACTGTAGCCGTCAAAAAAATATACGAATAAACGAGCATGTTATAAAGAGATGTTTGATTGTATATATATAAGTTTAACTATAAGAAAGAGCATATTTTTATTTACTTAATTATATTTTCAACAACAGCTTGTTAATTCCTAATTTTTATCTCACATCATGAGATAAGTATTTCTTCCATCATGACATAAGTACGCAGTTATTATTGTATCGGCCCAAAACTTCGCTAATTAATCTTTACGGTGCTTCCTCTATCTCTATCAATTAAAGCCTCATATCCATAGAAAAAAGTTGCTAGGCATTTTTATTTTTTCCTATTTTGGGTTAGCGCTATCACGTGTCCAGTATTTCGAAATAATTAACCATACTGAACTATGAGAAATGAATGACTTATAAATTTACACTTGAATTGCACTGGAGTAGAAAACTACCTTGGTTCTGATCGATGCATTTTCTTTTACACTCAAGATGGAGATTAAAGAATTAATTTCATTTACATATTTAAATTACTTCAACTTTGAAATGGCTTAACAGTAGTATATTGCCATAAATTAAATAACATTTCACTATAAGCAAATGTTGAAGTTCGGTATTTAATTTGCAAATTGAAGAACTTCTCTCAGGAGTATTAAAGTTCATGTCCAAATAAAAATTTAACTTCTAAATATTCTTTCTCAACTTCAACTTCAAATATTTATTTTCAACTTTAACCAAATATCATTCAAAAAATGCCTGAAACTTTAGAAATAAATAGTTTGCTTTAAGTGCTCACATATATAGGATACTAGGGCATGTCTATGCTTATAATTTGAATGACAGGATGTTAAAATTTTAACCAAAGAAATCGTCCTATCAATATAATTAGTTGGACATTGTAGGTCAACCTTTGATGTCTGACGGTTACTGTTCCCTAAATTGTCACTCGATTCTCTTCTTGTCAAAAATGTCTTACTCATATATTACATATCTTGTTTAATCAGTCTTTTTCGCTATATCGCGTATAACAGAAATCGAACCCCTTTTGTTGTTGGGGTGCATATGTGATATGTCCCAAATCCTTTCTTGGCCATTAATTTCTTGTTTTATTCTCGGGAGTGGTCTCCCAAGGATCATTATTAATATTGAGAATTAATTAGCTAGTTTCCAAACTCTCAGTCGGCAATGTATATTAAAACGGAAAAGGACTAAATATATTCATGTACTATCGCAAGTAACTTAAATATACCATTCGTTATCCTATCCGTTCAATTAAGATCCCAATACTATACTATGATACTGATTTGTGATATTTAAACTATTTCCGATAGCACGTGAATATATTTGACCATTTTCCAAGAGGTACAAACCATTTGACTCTCGTAATGAAATTTTCCAAAGGAGATCTTCTGTTTCTATTTTATTTCTTTTTTCTTCTTTTATTAACTACTTATAGTGATGAAAGACCTACCATGCCCTGACTAGTATGTTATTTTTAAGCTGAAAAAGTTTCATTAGTTATTTTTTATATATGGACTTCAATACTGAGGGCATTACGCAATAGACATAAACCAAGCACTTTTTTGGTTAGCTCAATTTTCTTGTCCATCAAACCAATAAATTAGAATCATCTCATGGAAGGAAAAACTAAAATGGTCAATAAAGTGGGATCATAAAAATCACGAGACGCTAGGTTTTAAATTTCAACTTAACAAAGAAAATAATTGGTGATTTCTTCTCATCATATGTTTAAGTTTTGCTGGGCAATATCCTATACATACATATATGTATACTAGTGAGAGATAACACATACTTATAAAGGTGAATCCAAGATTCGACAGTTACGAACTATTACATTCAATATACTACTTATACAAATTGGGAAGGGGGCTTCTGTTTATATTTGCCTATTTCTTGAAAAAATTAGCAAGTTTCCGGGTGCCGGTTACCCCTCTTCCTACAATGTAGGTCCGCATTTGAATACTTCATGAAATAATCGAGGTGCGTGCAAGTTAATACAACCGCCTAACATTTATTTTGTGTTTTGTTTGTTATCTAGTACTGGGTGCTTGACAAACTTCTTGCATTGTCTCTTTGTATTCTTCTACCAACAAGAACAGATTCGATTCTAACATGTTAAATGTATTTATATCCATATTGGACAACATGCCGACGACCAAAAAGAAAGGAAAAAAAAGGGGAATTTCCACTAAATTTCTAACACTGTTTGAGATTTCACTACTTTGGGGAGATTCCCAAATTCTTCAAAACGGTTGTAAATTTTCAAAATCTTTTTAAGTTTTACGCACTGAATGTGAAAAAATATTCACACAACCAAGTCATCACAATTAAAAATTCGGGAAAAAACGACCACAAAAAGCGAACAAAGTTGATCCCTAAACAGTGAAAAGCGACCAAAACGCGTCCAAACAGGCTTGGTCGCTATTTTGTCGGTCCCTTTAACATAGAGACCAAAGTTGGTCGCTAATTAGCGACCACCTTTGGTCTCTATTTTAAAGGGACCAAATATTTCGGGTATCAAAAAAGAGACCACGGTCGCTTTATTATTTTAATAATATAAATTTAGCGACCAAAGTTGGTCTCTATATTTAAATTACCATATTTATTTATTTATTATTATACAAAATATAGCGACCAACTTTGGTCTGTAAATAAATTATAATATTTTAAAATCTGGAAAATAGCGACCAAANCACGTCAGATGTGAAGCGACCCTATAAGAAAAATTACATTGAATTAGTATTTCAAATTTTATATAAAAGTAAATCAAAATACTTAATGAAAAGTAAAAAACTTACATGTACAGTCGAGGCTCGGTGAATAGCTCATCTTGCTTCATTGGCATCATAAAGATGTCTGGTGGCTTTGGTGATTATCCTCGTAGTAATATTACTCGGGATGAACTTAGATACAGAGAATAACTTGGATACAGTACCTGGAAGGGTGTCTCTTTGATAAATTATTGTTCTTATTAGCGACAATGATGATGAGAAGGCAATGGCATGTGTTTCAAACAGTGATGGTGTAGGTAAGAATTTAACATTTCCTATGTAGATAAAAGAAGAGGTTATAGAGGAATTCTCTACTTCATTTTCCAAGAGGAAAAGAAGTTTAATTGAGAGTGACAAGGTTGACGGGAATCGAAAGCTGTCCGTTGCTCATGGCAGTTCCCATAAAACGGGGATCATAAGACTTTGTGATGACAAAGACGAAAGGAAGTTTTATTCTCAACTTTCTTCCAAGTGTAATACGTACAAGCTTAATGTGATTGGTGATATTTCTTCGGATTCAGACAATGATTTGAGTGACAAAAGTATGGAAATGATTGGTGATATATATATATAGTATTACAGTGAAGTGTTTGTGTGTGTTGTCTATATATATATATATAATACGCTTCGTTGTACAATTTTAACTACATATATAGCATGTTGGAGTATATTTTAGTGTATTCGTCACTTGTATTACAAAAGTGTTGACGGATTACATTTATACTATTTATATAATAAATATAAAAGAGATTTTTAATTTTGACCAATGTTGACCAAAAAAGAGACCAACTTTGGTCGCTAATTATCCAGAAATCAAACTTAGCGACCACAGTTGGTCGCTAAGTATAAAACATATTTATTTTATATTTTATATAATATTTAAAATAATAATATAATTGTTAAAAGTTAGAACTTGGTCCACGATTAGCGACCAAAGTTGGTCTCTATATCTTTAGCGACCAACTTTGGTCGCCAAATTTAAATTTTATTTTTTTATATTTTGTATTTTTTTTAAATAATAATTCTTTAACGACCAACTTTGGTCGCTAAATTTAAATTTTATTTATATATATTTTGTAATATTTAAAAATAATAATATAATTATTAAAAAATTTATAGATGGGTCCCACTTTAGCGACCAAAGTTGGTCTCTATTTGATTCCCCTTTTATAAGCGACCAACTTTGGTCGCTAATTTTGAATTTTATTTATTTAAATTTTATAAATTTTTATAAATAATAATATAATTATTAAAATTTTGTAACGGGGTCCTACTTTAGCGACCAAAGTTGGTTGCTAATTTCGACATTTCTTTGACCAAGAAGGTCTGACCAGCCCGGTCAACATTTTGACCACATTAGCGACCAAATAGCAACCAACCTTGGTCGCTAATGTATTTACAATTATTTTTTTAATAATTTTCTCCAATTTTGCGACCAACTTTGGTCGTTTTTCTCGACAGAAATTGTTGGTCGCTTTTTCCCGGATTTTTAGTAGTGCATATACATATTTGATAATTACGGGTAAATATCATACTAAGCATTAATTGATAATTTGGTAAAAATGCTAATTGACTAGCTATGACAGGTTAAAATTTATAACATTATTGGCATATATAACTTAAGAGGTGGATAATCTGAGTATGGGAGGTTGGAAAGAGAAGAAAAACATATAAAACGAAGAAAAGAATGTGGAATTAACGAATTATTAGAATGCACTCCAACACTCAAGTCAGTAATATTCATGAGAGCCAGTCCAAGCAGAAAAAGATAAAAGAAGGCGGCTTATCCGTAATAGACATAAGAAAGCTTACATAAGTATAAGAAATTGTGGTTTAGTATTAATGTGTTATAAATAGAATTCTCTTTATATTTGAGAGAGATCTTAGGAATTTTATTTGGTGGCTAAGTCACTCTTTCTCTATAAATAGAGAGGTCATATTCATTGTAATTCACCCCAAAATTTAATAAGAATTTCCTCTCTCTTTCTCTACAATATTGTTCTTCTTTTTTTATTGTTTCATAACACGTTATCAGCACAAGACTCTAATCAATTGAGTAGAAACTTTGGGATTGAGCATAATGATTATCAATTCTCCATGAACTTTCTTCCTGATTAAATTCTGGATTTAAGGTAAGTATTTTACTTTATTTTTCTCTTTTAAATTCTTGAAATTCTATAATTCGATTTTAAATGCAAGCAAAGACAATAAACTTTGATTATAACTCCTATAGAGTTTGCAAGAAATTATAACCACCAAAGTGGTAATATTTCTATGCCTTGCCATGATCAAATTCATGTATGATTGTGGGCAAAAAAAAAAGTGGAAATCCGTCCCATTGAATTTGCTTCATTCTCATTCCCCTTAAGAGAATGTGATAGCAATATGTGATAAGTCTGAAAGAAGACAAATTATTACCATGAAGGTATCAATGGATGTGGACGTGGCAATAGACGAAATTATAATCGTCATATTTGTGATAATGAGAATAATAAGAATTCTCAAATAATCTTTCACTCTTTGAAAGTAATATTTGTCATCGATTTGACATGAGATTTTGTAAAGCACATATTGATGCTTATGGTCCATTCATGATGCGAATGAGACAACATCTGATTTATGAATACATATTCACTCTTGGAAGAATATGAACATGCTAGTGGTAGTGAATATATCACACTCACCTCTAGAAGGAGGTTTGAGATGATATAAGAAAATAATATCATTATTATGGCATGAATGGTCATTGATCACGTACCTATTGTGATTATGCCAAATTGGCAATGTGATTATTAAAAGACAACGGTAATGCAAGAAATAGATCTTGCATATAGTTTTGACCATGACCATAATGGTATAACTTTATCCTTAAAAGTTTATTCACCATATAGATGTTGATGAATATGTGGTGGTACCAAATTAATTGAGAGCTCTGGAAGAGCCAATTATTACTATTTTGGAGAAATACAATTGATTATCATGTCAATTTATTGTGTTGTAGTAACTCCCAAAGAAACTTATTGAGTTTCTCAAGTATTCGCGAAAGCGGTTGGTTATATTGAGACTATAAATAAAGGAAAGATTTAATATCTTCTATTACTACATCTTGTAGCGGGGTAATATGTATGTGAAAAGTTACCCGCTTTATTCTCCATTTTGAGCTACCAAAATAAAAGAATACCACAATAAAGTGGATGTTTATTGATATAAAAACCCATATCATAATAAACTTGGAGTTCATTGATAATTGAACACGTCATGGTGTAAACCTGAACTTTATCAATATTGATAATTTATCTAGTTGGCATAACTAGTTTAGCCATATAAATTTATGTATGATGTGCAAAAATAAAAGAGAGTTCATATGGGTAAATATTAAAGAACTAGAAAGTTCTTTTTAATTCTCTTATGTTGCTTGTTCTCATTAATTGATAGACCAACTAAAATTGGGATTGAATCCCATGAGTGCTGGAAATATCAAAGGTGAATATGGGCCCATTCACCTGCCATGTATACCGCATAAGATGCATCTATGAGATGGTTACATGTGCGATTATTATTAATCCGCAACCTGGTGTTTGCGAGGTAATTGCTCAATAATTTAATTTAGAGCATAATTTCCAGATTTTCTATTCAAGAAGTTCATCTTGATAAATTGGTTTACATAACAAATTGGTTTAGCAAAATGATTTATTGAGTGCCTCCACTTAATAACTAAACTATTGCTTATGAACGTTATTTATATCAGTTTGATATACATTATATACGAAAGTATATTACATTCTCCCCTAACAAGTGATTCAGGGCCAGGAACCAAATAATTCCATCTTATTATTATTGATGTGCGGTGTATATTTTGATTAACACCATAATGCACAAAGATGGGTTCCCAAAATTGAGGAAGAAAGTTAGTTTTTCTAACATGAGGAGGGGACATGATAAACAGTTGAGAAAAAGTTATGTGGAAAGAATTATCATTTGCACATCTAGATCCTCGAATAAGATAATATGGACTTGAAGTTCATAAAAGATAATTCATCTACAATGCAAAGCATGCCAGACGCATTTGCTGACCCAAAAAAAGTAACTATATTCTCATTACAAATGCTCTTATTATGTCCTAGAAGGACAAAGTCTGTGGTAAGCTTAAAGCGTATAGACAAATTGGTTCAAATAAACATCTTGATAAAGAAGATGAGCAAATGATCATAATAAAGGAGGCAAGTGATCTAGAAGATCACATGACATAACACTTCATAAAATCTCAAGAGAGGTTCAGGTACCTGAAAATATGAATGAATAGATCTCTATGTTATGTCTTTATAAAAAAAATATTGGAACTGATATAAAATGTTCGTCGACGACATCTTTCATAACGCTAAGTATACATGAGGATCTTAAGTCTGTTGAATATGGACACAAAAATATTGGCCAAATGAAAGAGACAGAATTTGAAAAGAATTTGTTTCATATGAAAGACATATAGTTTTGGACCTGCAGTTCAAACATTTGAAAGTATAAAGTCAATGATTTGTGCAATCACTTTTATCTATGTTATGTCTAGCATGACATAAAAACTTAGATATGCATCTAAAGTCCATTCATATGGCTTATATGACTTAACTTATATGACAATCCCTAAAGGATTCAAATTGCTTAAAGCATATATAATTCTTGGTCCTGAAGTACCACATCCTATGTGCAATTTATGCACATATGTATCTTGATATAACTATAAGCATGATAATGTGATAGCGAGAAATTTTCTCTCCATGGAGATATTGAAAAGGCTATTCCACGATATTATATGAAGACATTCTATATATACAAGAATGATGATTTCAAGGTGCAACATATTCATTCAAGTGATAATATGGCTGATTTGTTCACCAAATCTCTACTGATGTCAAGCTTCAAGAAGCTAGTGCACAAAATTAGGATGCGAAGACTCAAGGATGTGAATTGATGCTCTCATCATGGGGAGTTAATGCGTGTTGCACTCTTTTTCCCGTACAAGGTTTTGTCCCGCTGGATTTTCTTTGCAAGTTTTTTAACGAGGCAACCAAAAGGCGTATTTTTAAATATGTGTACTCTTTTTCCTTTTCTAGAAATTTTTTCCCATTAGGTTTTATTTTTAGTTAAAGTTTTAACGAGGCACATTATTTGTTGAATAGACATTCAAAGGGGAGTGTTATAAATAAAATTCTATTTAAGGTGAATGTCTATATTTGAGAGAGATCTTAGGGATTTTACTTGGTGGCTAAGTCACTTTTTCCCTATAAATAGAAAGGTCCTATTCATTGTAATTCACCCCAAATTCAATAAGAATTTCCTCTCTCTTTCTCTACAATATTATTCTTCTTCTTTTATTGTTTCATAACAGGTTGTTGTTGTTGCCTTTTTTGTGTGCAAATGTTCATTTTATACTTGCGCAAGACTATCCCTACAGGAAGTGCACACGCTAAGAGCCCGATTCTAGAGTAACGAATCTGAGCTCGGTTGTATATATATGAGATAGTGAAATAATGGAGGTGTGCGCAAGCTGACTCAAACACTACGTCATTTAAAAATAGAAAAGAGGCAACTCGTTCTTGAGCCTCGACATCCAGCTATGCTTGAACTCCAACCCTCCTTCCTCTAAGCTACTTACTCAGACAAATTGAATTAGATCTTCCAAGCTCGTATACCAACTGCCATAGGCAACAACTGCATTTGGTATCGCACTTATTTTCTGAACTGTTGTAACTGTTCATGTAACTGTTGAAAATATACTCCTATCTCATGGCAAAAGAACAAATGAATGAATATATGTCTCGTATTTGTTTTTACTTCATGCAAGAAAGCGTCTCTTTTTGTACTTGTATATGTAAAAATCTTCAAAGCATAGCTCCATCTGATGTCAAAGGAATTGTATTAGTACCAATTGACTAAAATCTGGAGTAACAGAATCGTCCCGAAAACAGGTACTGAGTTTGATAGGCCCCTGAAAAGACTAGAAAATGAAAAGTAATAAGAATAGGAATCAGAGGAAAGGAATTGGCAAGAAAAGTATTTCAAGATGGATATATTATGTTCTTGATAGTTTGCATTTGTTCTCTTCCTTTCGTCTTGACAATAGACCCCTATAACTTCTACTGCTTCTAATTACTAAGAAAAACTTTACACCTAAATCCTAATTCCACACTCTTTGAATAGTAAATGACCTTGAGCTGCACCAATGGGTAAAGCACCGGAAATCATAAGCTTTCTTCCATACTGGAACCAAATGGTGTCTCCTCGTGTTGAGAATTTTGAAGTTGAATATCAGGTACCACCTCGACATCCTTGTCAGGCTTAAGAAGATTACAAAAAGAATCACGATAGGCTTATAAAGGAAACAAAAAAACTCTGCGATAGGAACCAAATGAATTCACCAGTACACTCGAGTGAGGAACTTACCTGCCATAGTTGCCAGAGACGCCAGAGCAAAAAATCTATTATCATAACTATGCAAAATATTTTCCCTGCCCAAGTGCCACATGTAAGGTACCTACCAAAAGCTTGTGAGAAAAATTAACCTGGAAGTTTAATTAACTGCAAGAGACATTTATTCATCTGCAAATTATTAAATAGCTACGGAGCTGACTCAAGTTGGACAACCATTGCTCAATAAACGATTAAGAGGACAACCCGAAATCGATGTTCAACTGTCTTTAGGCCTACAAGTTTAAATATTGAATCTAGTATACATGCTTCCTCAAAGTCTGAGGACACCAGGTGACCTAACAATCATGTTCAGTTGCCTGAAGGCCTACAAGTTGACATGTAAAGTTAGTGTACTCTTTTATGCACAATCTAGGACATCAAACGGAGGAAAAAAGAATCCAGAAAGCTTTATGCTGCAACTCAATTATCTATCTTACTTGAACCACAAATTAGGCGCCAAAAAAACCTCAAAACCACCGGTTTTCTGCTCAAGTAATTTATTTAAGATTCTATACAATAATGACACGAGGGTCTTTCACTTCCAAAAGAGAAATAGCATATAATTATTTGATTTTTATCCATTCTCAATTTATTTCTCTAGGGTGATAACATGCATTGATAAACCATGTTTTGGATACCTTCAGTATAGTGGCATACCTTGATAATCGATCTAGCAAAGGTGGATTGGAGCATTTCAAAGCACGATTGTAAACAATTTCTGTCCTCCTGGCTACATCAGGCCAACTGTAAAGCTTTTTCATCTGACAGTAGAACTGAATGTCAGTAAATAATATGATCGCATACCTTTTAGATATAACAAACTCGTAGAACACTTTATCCAATTACAGTTTAAAACTGTACCCAAACCAACTCCCTGCTATTTTCGTTATCATAAATTCCGCCATAGGGTGAAACCACAAACAAATCATGCCCTTTAACTATTATAATTTTTTGTTCACAACTTCAGCACTAAGAAGGTGCTGACAATGCTGTACAGAGGTGAGCAAAAAAATTAAACAAATCCCTCTTGTGTTCTTAGAGCGACTATGAGAAATACCTACTACTAGGCACTTTTCATATTATCCTGCCATCACTGCTAAAGAAACCTTGAAATGAATCTAGTGTACTGCAAAATTCAGCAACACCTGTCATCTCCCTGTCATTTAAACTTCTCCTAAATGCTACCCTCCAAGCCTCATTAAATCTGCAATCAGCTAAGGTGCATCCAGGCACTGAGCCAATGTAAACAGGTCTGGAAACTGATCTCCCAGAGGGCCATATCAAATCCAATTGTCGTGCCAAAAGAAAGTCTTCTACCGTCGCCAACACAGATGCACGTGTTCTCTAAAGATTCAGGCCAAAGAGATTGTTTAATCCTCAGCTTTCCATTCTTTCTCAGACGTCCTGTGCTAAGTCACCCTCTTTTCCTTCCCAAAAAAGAGGAGTACATTGTTATTTAAGCTTCTAAATGTTTGGAAGTGATGCTGCAGATGCCATGTCTTTTCCCCTCTCTTTTTCTCTTAAACTTCTTAGATGTCTATTAGAGGTCTGGAAACTGATCTCCCAGAGGGCCATATCAAATCCAATTGTCGTGCCAAAAGAAAGTCTTCTACCGTCGCCAACACAGATGCACGTGTTCTCTAAAGATTCAGGCCAAAGAGATTGTTTAATCCTCAGCTTTCCATTCTTTCTCAGACGTCCTGTGCTAAGTCACCCTCTTTTCCTTCCCAAAAAAGAGGAGTACATTGTTATTTAAGCTTCTAAATGTTTGGAAGTGATGCTGCAGATGCCATGTCTTTTCCCCTCTCTTTTTCTCTTAAACTTCTTAGATGTCTATTAAGTTTAACAGACTTGAAGCTGGTGACTAAAATATTCTTGTGCACCATCGCAACAGCCAACAAGTCCACAAACTGGACTCCTCTTCATAGAGAGTTCCATATAAATCTCATGTACTGTTGCAGATTCTACAGCTCACCATTGACACAACATGAACCTTTCTTTGCAACAGACTCGTACTCCCACTATTCCTTTTTACATGCACTCTTTCCTTTTTATTCTGTTAAAAAGGAATAACACCTTTGTATATTTGGAAGTCTTCAACCTTAAACTTCTCATTTTACACCTAATGACATGCTTTTATAGCCACAAAAATGTCATGGAATGTTTTAGACCACAAGTTCTAAAGATGCTTGTGGTTATGCCCAGTCAAACACCACCATATAAAATGAAGCTGGGGGAGTAACTACAAGGAGTATATCATTTACTAAGCATGCAAAGTTTTATCATAGAAGATGAAGAACCTCTGAAAAACCAATTAAAAAAACTACTGTCCCGATCAAGCACTATTTCTCCCTTCTTTTTTTTTGGGGGGGGTGGGGGAGTCATTTCTATATATTTCTTTCTTTTCCTTCTTAAAAAAAGTTGTTTTTTTGGTTTGGGCTGGGGGGAGGCAGTCAGAATGCTTCTAGCAGAGCGCGGGGGGAGGGGAGGGAGGAGATTGAATTGGAACCTGTTTTGGATGAAGAGATTGACTTGGAAGATTTCTATGAAAGATTTGGGCTTAACCTCAATTTCCTTCAAATATCACTTATGATTAAAGACTATTGTTACTTCTTAAGACAGCAAATACCAAATAGTCCATGCTACCTTGCTAAGGAAAGACGTCAAAAAAATAAGCAAAAGGAAATGTGGTACTAACACGATTGTGCATATCTTGTGGATCAATCTGGGGAAGCATATGTATAGCCCTTGTGATTGCACGCACCATAGTTGTAGGATCTGGCGCAGCCAAAACAACCATATCATCTGGAAGCACCTGAAAGAGAAGAAGTAAAAAAAATGATAAAATAGAAGAACGAACAACTAACAAAGTAGACGCAAGGAGATAGTAACTAGTCACGTAAAGAAAAATGAATCATGGACTTGCCTCGGGAACACCTCCTACACGTGTACTGACTGTTAATAATCCGCAACTTGCAGCTTCCAATATAGCTATGCAAAATGCTTCTGTTAAAGAACTGGCACCAGTAATGCAAGAAACAGGAGCATAAATGTATAGGATTAGCAACGGGGAAGGTGGAAACTGGCTGTTGGTCAACCACAAATCAGACATACTTCAATATGCTTCAGATGTAATTCTTTTGCTTTCAGAGAAGAATGAATGGTGGAACAGGGAGTATTTGTCAGCAGTTATACATTTATATCACTGTGAGCAGCGGAAGCTCAAATTATACGAAACTATCTTGTCTGCTAGACTGTAATTGACCTTAGCCAACGAGGTAGTGTAAGAATTCAATATTTTCTTTTTCTTTTGATGATTCAAATAGATTGGAACAAATGAATCTGATTTAGCTAGTCATCTGAGACAAGTTCGAAAGGGCCACATAGCATTCATGGTTTTGATACTTTAGTATCGCATTTGCGACTAACTATAAAAATAATCAACTATGTGAAAAAGTAGATAACACTTGAAGATCACGTACCTGTTCAAAAATATATGGCCAGTTATTAGCACAGACCGTACTTTAGCATGAGGGACAGCACCCAACATATCAACTCGGTCTTGAAGAGAGTGTTTTTCCCTCATTTCTTCCAAACGCACTCGTTTTGGTCCATCTCCTCCAACAATGAACCGAACCTTAGTAAATGCAGCCAAATCAGTTGCCAAAAGTTCAGAATGGACAAACAAGGTCAAAATCCATAGACTAGTGTTTTTAACGAATCCCATGATGATGATGATGGAGAACACTTACATTGGGATGCAAACGACATACTTCAGGGATAACTTCAACAAGTAAATCCGCTCCTTTCCTATAAACTAATCTACTTAACACAACAATAACAATTTCATCCCTGTTGAGTCGCTCAGGAGCAGGCTTAAACATGGCCGTGTCCACAGCATTCGGAATAACATAAACCTTTTCAGGCGGCAAACCAGACCTTAAAACCGTATTCTCTTTGCTTGTATGAGAAACACAGATAGCCTGAGTCACATCAGCTAGTGTAAATTGTAGTACCTTATTCATGTGAATGCTTCCAACATCCGCAAAGCCATAGAGAGAATGATCAGTAAATACAACTTTGTAACCCATGGTGCGAGCGTGCATTAGAGCTTCGTGACATAAGGTTGAGAACGCTTGGTGTCCATGTACCAGTGATATTTTTTCCCTAATCAGAATTGTCCTAGTAATTGGAAGTGTCCCAAAGAAGGTCGGCAACGTGTTTTGCATGAGAAATGGCTTCCACGGGACATAATAAACTTTCAGGCCATTTGTCATATATCTTACACCAGAACGATTCTGATAAGCATGAGTCATAACTACCACCTGAAATTCACACAAAAGAACAACAAAAAGAATGAATTCATAAAAAGTATCTCATTATAACAAAATTAATCCCTTGTTAATAATATTCATTCAAGACCAATTTCAGAGAGGTGAGGTTGCTTGCTGACCTTGTGGCCTTCCTTAATCAAGCATTGTGATAGATAGTATATGTGATTCTCCACACCACCAAAATTGGGGTAGAAAAAATCAGAGACCATTAAGATCCTATGCTTTCCCGGTTCACCCATGATGACAGACCACTAAAGACACTCCTGCATCAGAGGAAACCATTCACACAACAATGTAAGAAAAAGGGAAAATACATAAGTTGACACCAAAACCTATCTGAAAAAGCCAGTTTCACCCTCACGCATTACGGGGACCTCTTACCCCCTCACCTATCGGACCCAAAACCAGTCATATGTTGGGCAGTGAAATACACGCTCCACATCACTCTCCACGTATCAAAACTTTCAAAAAGGAATTCATAATTTTAGGGAGTGGGTAAGTGGGCTCCTTTCACATGACCGGTTAGTTAGAGTGATCCTTTTTTGAAACATCTCCACTCTTTCTCTTTCATTGGATCATCCTTTAGAAAGGGAATCGGTAATCGAGAAAGGAAATGGGGAGATGAAATCAGAAAGTGAAGAATAACCTGATCAGAGTAGTAAGCCGGAGAGGAGGGGAGAGAGGTTGCAATCGCGATGGGTAACTTGGACCGGGTTAAATCAGTGCTGCAGTATAGGCTTTGGATCTGTGTCATAGCTTCCATTTCTTTGGTGAGGTTTTCAACTCACGTTGTTCAGTTTTAAGTTCAATTCCATTTAACAGTACTAACAATACCCCTTATGAGTGACATGGAGTACACATGGGAAATGGGTGTCTGTATATAAATCTATACTGAAAAAAATACTAAGAAACTTTAGATGTATTTATACAAAATTTGCACATACACTATAGATGAACGATGAATGCAGTTATAATTTGAAGCTATTAACTTAAAATGTTGATTCACGATTAGTTGCGTAGTAAGATCATGAATCATGAAAGACAACATAAATGTGCAAACCTAGGGTAAAGTAAGTTAATAATTTTGGAGTAGAAATATGGTTCTTACAATTCCACAATGCTTTGGTGCTCAGTAAGGTGAATTGTTCAATATGGTGCTGCATTTGAAGTCTTCGAGCCATAAATAGGTCGAATTTTCGATTCCTTTTTGCGCGATATTTGGGTTGTATCAACTGTGAATTGACATTTGAATCTGAATTTCTTCACAAAAGCTCTAAGCCGATGAATTTCACCACAAAGGAAGCTCCGACCCGTTTTTGTGCCCCGTTTCCGTTTCCGTTTCCCTGTGATCTCACCTGAAAGTTACGTTGTTATTATAAAGATTAATGCAGGTGTCATTCTCAGGGACATATCCATTTTTGAGCTACTTATAATATTCATCACTTATTTAGGAGATTAGAAAACGATGTTTGTTTCTTTGCCGTGTTTGGGTCGTTTTAAATGAATTGATTTTTGAATTATAGTGAGAACTGAGAAGATTTGTATTGTTATTTTCGATTTTTTTGTTAAAAAACTTCTTATTTATTACCAACTGGGAAGTTTACAGCTCAATCAAAGGTTAAACTTCATAAATTATTTATTCTAAGGGTCATTTGTTGGAAGATAATTTATGCAAGATTAGTAATACAAAGATTAATAATGCATAAATTATAATTTGGGGATTAAACATGCGGGAATAAATAAAGCAACTAAATAATACCTATAATTGTGGGGGAGTTTAATGTGGTATTAAACTTATTTTTCTACCAACCAAATAGCTCTAAATGATACTAATGTTTATACTCAAAATATTTACGGAAAAGGGTCAATTATTCCTCAAGTATCAAATTTAGTACAAAAATGTATTTTGTCCACCTATTTGGATAAAAATGTCCCTGTTATTTTTTTTTTACTTAAGTTTGTTCTTAAAACTAACGGTCCTCTGAAAATAAAATAATTTGAAGTGATGCAACAAATTTTGCTTCAATTTTGATCCAAAATAACTCTTTTACTTTAATTTTGCGGACTTATGCAGCGAATTCTTCAAACAAGAAGTGATGTGT
Source organism: Nicotiana undulata (assembly GCA_005239495.1). Lineage (NCBI taxonomy): Eukaryota > Viridiplantae > Streptophyta > Magnoliopsida > Solanales > Solanaceae > Nicotiana > Nicotiana undulata. Next base: position 46,110 of record ML295829.1, on the reverse strand, counting down.
TATGTCCTCGGGCTTAATTGTGATTGTTAATTGAAATAGCTTTTTCTATGCAAGGAGGAGAAAGCTTCAATGAAAGTCAAAAATTCAATATACTAAGTCTTTACAATGTTTTATATGTGATGATTGTTTTGCGAGTATGGGCTATATGTATGTCTGGAATAATTAATAATGGAGATTTTTTAACACTTGAAGGGGAGAACCCATTGTTATTCTTTGTTGATTCTGGTTTTCTCTGACTCTTCTGATTTCACTAAAAATTAATTTGGGAAGAGGATTAGTGTATGTAATTGTATATAGGCGATAAAACGAGTAAGCATCAAAAAAGCAAAATTGAAAGAAAAATACAAAACATGAGATTTTGCGGATACTATCGCCGGAGTTGAAGATGGCGGCTGAAATTTAAGCAGAAAATGAGGTTTTTTTAATAAAAAAAGATGGGGCGAGTCAGTAATGGGGCAGGTGAGTTTGTATATCTGGGTTGGGGTTTGCCATTAAAGTTTTGACATGTGGATAATAAAATAAGATTTTCTTTAAAGAAAGAACCGTCAGAAATAGGGGTAAGGTTAGGGGTGTCAATAGATATTTAAAAACTGACTAAACTAACTAAGTCGACCGAACCGTACCGTACCGAACAGACTTTTAGGTTTCTTTTGATAAAATTGTAGGTTTTTATCTAAATTTATAATCGTACCAATAATTAGGGTAGGTTTTTTATTTTATGAAAATAAACTGGAAAAAAAACACTGAAATGTACAGAATAAGTTTACATGTGAAAAATATATTTATGTATGAAGTTTAAAAATAATAAAAAATTATTTATCCTTAGGCCTTCGAACTATGAAAACAATTAAAATCCAATAAGTAATTAAACTCAAAATCTTAATTCTCAAACTTGTTATGCTATTCCTATTGAAATTAATTATTTCGAGCACATTCACTAGCAAGACACAAGGTATTTTAGCGATTAAGAGTAGCAAACTACAATTTATTGAATATGTTTCCTTTCGTATGATTCAGATTTATATTTTTGAATATTTGATCTATTCTTGAGTCTTAGCTTCGTTAATATATTTTCACTCGTGTGATTTATATTTTCTTTGTATTTGCTTAGTTTCTTTTACGTTGCTACTGAATGATTGATGGATCTATACTTTGGCCATCTTTCATATTTTCTCAATTCATCACCCTTTAAACGGTAAAAATGTCAAGAGAGTTTTGATAAATCCTATAAAAGTACGTATGTTAATGCATTCTTTTTCTACTAGTGACTTTTACATGACATTAAAACGACGAAAAAAAGGGCCTGTAGACAATAAATTTGTGTCGAGAAAATAAAATCAAGACAAAAAAATATTGCATCAATCATAGTATTTTATTTCAAATATTTGAGTGTACAATCTCTATGAATCCTCTGATTCTACTTTCCAATAGTAAATAAATTCAAGGATCTTTGAGCTTGATCTTGAATATGTAGTTGTTGCCACGAACGATGATCTTGAATTCAACTAGCATGGACTTTGATTTGAACTCGTACTCCTTGAACCTTGATTTGTTCTTCGTTCTTGAGCTTGAACTTGATTTGTTCTTCATTCTTGAGCTTGAACTTGATTAATTCTTCGTTCTTAAGCTTGAACTTGATTTCTTGAACTTGAACTTGATTGCTTTTGTCACGACCCAAACCGATGGGCCGCGACGGGTGCCTGAGTCCTACATGTCGAACACCCCTAAGAATGTGTCTAAGATATAAACCTGAAAACATCTGTTGAATTACGAGAATATCATACATGAAAGAAACCTGCCCAAAAGGCATATGTACATATACGTGCGGAATGCGTGGGGAGAGCCGACAAGGATGCAATAGACAACTACGTATCCAAAACTGGAAGCCGGCAAGACCACGTACTATCCAACTATACATACTGTCTACAGACCTCTAAAAGAAAATACAATTGTACAAGTACGGGATTGGGCCACATCATACCCATATATGTATACAAGCATATCGTACCAAAATCAAAAGCAACTTCGGATCAAGTGGAGCACGCCAACTCTCGCTGATCAAGGATCTAAGAAGGGGGATCGTCAGCTTGCGTACCTGCACTTGCGGGCATGAAACGCAGGCCTCGGGAAATAGCGCGTCAGTACGAATAGTGTACTGAGTATGTAAGGCATTAAAATCAGTACATAAGAGACATAGATGAAACATAGAATAAGGAATTCCGCCTGTAAGTCTAAATAACTTTGAAAATCCTGAAACAATTATAATATCATGCACGTGCGTGTAAATGTCGTGTCATGCATAGGTATAGGTGTACATAACATCATCAAGCCTTTGAGGGCATTGGATTGGTAAAAACAGGTGTCACACGTGTACTAATTCAGATGACAAGGCAATACATGTGGAGCAATTAAAACATGACAATTGGTCGTGACTTTACAAAGAGGTACGAGATAAAGAGGAACAAAACAACATACCCACGAGGCAATTAGATAGGGGAACCTCAATCTAATTGAGGAGTTGAAGAGACACGGTCAGAATGAATCAAGGCAGAATAAAGGGCAGATTCAAAGATCTTCAATCAATGAGTCAAACGTTACATAATCTTCACGCAGCAGTTACGATTAAGCATCGTAACGTTACATTAATGGCATTATTAGTCATTAATACTCAATCATTAAGAAGAGTATGTGTTATATTAATAAATTCCCTATAAAGGGGAGTAAAATATAACTTGTATGGACACGTTCGAACCACTATTGAAATATATCTACTTTTACGCATTCTTGTTGCTTTCAATTTACGAGTTTGATTATAATTATTAGCATATTTTCCTGGTTATCAGAAGCCCGCGTACTTCTTAAAATAGCTTTGGCAGAGAATCTAATTCTTTGGTTAAACAAATTGGTTCTGTTGCCGGAAATCTGATAATCTTGGTTTTTTCTCAAACAACCTTTCACGAATCATGTGAAACGCCAACGATAACAACTAGCAGGCGACTGGGACTCCATCCCCATCACCTCAGGGATCCCCATGAGGTTCAAGGGACCATTCTCCAGGGAGATCTATAACTCAAAATGATGATCAAACTGGAAATGAGCAAACAGGGGAACAAGATCCTGTGAAGCAAATGGTTAGCGAATATGTGAATGAAGCTCTTCAAGCTTTTATGAGGGGGCTGCCAGCTGTATCACCTACACCTCCTCCAAAAAACACCGCAACTGTGGAAAACCCACAATCCGGACTAGCAAATTCAGGAAGTGGAGGCACTCCAAATGAACCTCTCCAAGGAAGACCATGTATGTTTAATAATTCAGATTTACAATCTTTACTACTAACCTTGCAGAAATAGGTGAAGGAACAAAACGATCGAATCGAACAAATTCCTGGTGTACCACCTGTCATCAAGGGTATTGACATTGATAGATATTCTCAACAACCTTGGAAGCCAAGTGCAACACCATTGCTTATTCCCAAGAAATTCAAAATGCCCGACATACCGAAATACGATGGAACAACCGACCCACATGATCATGTTACTTCTTTCACTGGAGGAGTAATGACTTGACGAAGCAAGAAATTGAATCAGTGTTAGTCAAGAAGTTTGGAGAAACCCTCACCAAAGGAGCGCTAACATGGTATTCTCTTTTACCCGAAAACTCTATTGACTCTTTTGCTGAGCTTGCATATTCCTTTTTAAAAGCACATTCCGGTGAAGAAAAGGTAGAAAAAAGAATGGAAGACATATTCAGAATAAAACAAGGAGACGCAGAGTTGCTCCGTGAGTTTGTAGACAGGTTTCAACGAGAAAGAATGTTGTTGCCAAGAGCGCCTGACAACTGGGCAGCAATGGAATTTGCAAGTAATTTAAATGACAGAAGCTCAGAAGCTACGAGAAGACTCAAAGAAAGCTTGAGAGAGTTCCAGTCACGACCTGGAACGGTGTCTATAACAGGTACAACACCAAATTATGAATAGAAGAAGATACCATTACACAATCAAAAGCAGAAGACGGGACCAGTTCTAGACGCTCCGAGCCGGAAAGGAGAACTGGTAAAAATAGGTACGATCCATATATGGGACCTTCGGGACGAGAAACTCGTTCCAAATTTGAAAACGCGCGGTCAGATTACAGACCGTCAAAAAGAGATACGATCTCATCCTCATCAAGATCCAGAAAGGATCGAGATGAACAAATTAGAGGTAATGCAAGAATTAGAGACAACAATTTCAATGTAAGTAATTCTGAATTAATTACAGTATTAAGAAATATGGGTGATAAAGTTCGATGGCCCAAAGAAATGAGATCGAATCCAAGCAGAAGGAATCCAGACTTCTGGTGCGAATTCCATAACGATCATGGGCACAGAACGTCAGATTGCAGGTTATTGCAAGTTGAGGTTGAACAGTTATTAAAACAAGGATATCTAACAGAACTGTTTAGTGAAAGAGGTAAACAGGAATATATGAAGAACAGTCAAGAGCCCCAAAAGTCACCATCTCTAAAGAGAACAATAAATATGATACACGGAGGAGAAGAGGTGAATGGTGTAATTTGCAAAAGAACAACAAGTTCACAATAACCCACGGGAAGCGAACTCGTGAAACTTTGGAGGCTGACAATATATCATTCGACGAAACAAATGTCGAAGGATTATTGCTCCCACACAACGACGCACTGGTAATATCTCTACTTATACATGACACTAACGTAAAAAGAATGTTAATCGATCCAGGTAGCTCGTCCAATATCATTTTGTTGAGGGTTTTTGAAGAGATGTTAATGGGGAACCGTGTAATTCCAAAAGCATGTTCCTTGTCCGGGTTCGACAATTCTACTGTCATAACGAAATGAGACATCGAGCTTAGTACCTATGCATAAGGTGTCATCAAAGATACGAAATTCCAAGTCACTGACACTGACATGGCTTACAACGTAATCATGGGGAGACCATGGATCCATGATATGGAAGCGGTACCATATACCCTACATCAGGTAATAAATTCCCTTCCAATTGGGGAATTCAACATATTCGAGGTGATCAGCGGACCTCAAGGAACATCAACTCAGTGGTATATTCCAAAAAAAAGAGGTAGCGGAATAAATAACTCAAACGGACACGGAAGAAAACAGTAAAGAGAAGGTGAATCAAATCACCACAGATGGTGCATCAAGACATACGAACATGGATTCCAGACCTGATGTCATTCAGAAACCAGAAGAGAACGAACATATCAAGAAAACTACTAAAGAACTCGAAGTTGTTCCACTGTTCGAGCATGAGCCTGAGCAAAAAGTACATAGAGGTGCAAGGCTAAGCCCAACCAGAAGAGGTAAGTTAGTTGAATACTTAAAAGCTAACGCAGATTGTTTTGCTTGGTCCCATTCAGATATGACATGTATACCCCTAGAAGTGATGACTTATAAACTAAATGAAGACCCATCCTTCGTGCATGTTAAGCAAAAGAAAAGAAAGCAGGGACCATTCAAGAATCAAGTGATCGATGAAGAGGTAAAGAAACTCTTGAAAACCGGTTCAATATGCGAGGTAAAATATCCTAATTGGTTAGCTAACACCGTAGTGGTACCTAAAAAGAATGGTAAATGGAGAGTATATGTAGATTATACATATTTGAATAAAGCATGCCCAAAAGACTCATTAATATTACCATACATAGATCAAATGATTGATGCCACTGCAAGTCATGAATTATTGAGTTTTCTAGATGCGTATGCTGGTTACAATCAGATAAAAATGGATCACTCAGATGAGGAAAAACTTCCTTTATTACGAACAAGGGGACTTATTGTTACAAAGTCATGCCTTTTGGCCTGAAAAATGCGGGAGCCACGTATCAAAGGCTAGTGACCAAGATGTTTCAGGAACATCTGGGGAAAACAATGGAGGTGTACATTGATGACATGTTGGTGAAATCAGCACACGCAGAAGAACACTTCCAGCATCTTTCAATTACTTTCGAGATCCTCCGCAGGTATAACATGAAATTAAATCCAGAAAAATGTGCCTTTGGCGTCGAATCAGGTAAATTTTTGGGTTTTCTTGTATCAAATAGAGGTATTAAAGTAAATCCTACTCAAATTAAAGCTATCAAATAGAGGTATTAAAGAAATACCTGATATACTTACGAGCAAAAAATAAGTTCAAAGATTAACATGTAGGATTGCGCCTTAGGAAGATTCATCTTCAGGTCTTCGGAGAAGAGTATTAAATTCTTATCAGTTCAAAAAAAGCAGAATCAGTTCGAATGGATTGAAGAATGCCAACAGGCTCTCAAAGATCTGAAGGCCTATCTATCAAATCCCTTGTTGTTGTCTAAACCAAAGGAAGGGGAGAGGCTATATGTCTATCTTGTCGTTGCAGAAATTGTTGTAAGTGCAGTATTGGTAAGAGAGGACAAAGGTAAACAAACTCCTATTTATTATGTAAGTAAATCTTTATTAGATGCTGAAACTAGATATCCGCATCTAGAAAAATTAGCCTTGGCTCTAATTATGGCAGCTAGAAAGCTAAGACCGTACTTTCTATGTCACCCAATTATTGTCGTAACTTCATATCCACTAAGAAATATTTGCATAAACAAGAACTATCAGGAAGACTAGCTAAATGGGCAATGGAATTAAGCGAGCATGACATAATCTACCAGCCTAGGACTGCAATAAAGTCTCAGATTTTAGCTGATTTTGTCGCTGATTTTAATACTAGCATAATCCCTTAAGTGGAAAAAGAGTTGCAAATCTTCAATGGGGCTAATCCAGGAATATGGACCATGTTCACTGACGGCTCTTCTAATGTAAAAGGAGCCGGTTTGGGAATTGTTTTAATATCACCTACGGGTGAAAAGATAAGACAGGCTACTAAATGTTATCCCATAACTAACAATGAAGTAGGGTACGAAGCTGTCATTGTAGGCCTCGAATTAGCACGAGAACTCTCAATCGAGCATATTGTGATCAAAAGTGACTCTCAACTAGTGGCAAACCAGATGCAGGGGACTTATACTGCTAGAGAGGCTCAAATGCAACAATATCTGGAAAAGGCACGAGACCTAGTAAGACAATGCCAGTCATGGAAGATTATACAAATACCCAAGGAGGAAAATGCAGAAACGGATGCATTGGCTAATCTCGCAGTAGTTACCTATGTAACGAATAAAGATAATGCTATTGTGATACACTTATTTCATTCAACAATTGACCAGGATAAAAAATGAGGTAACATATAATAATTTAACCTAGGATTGGAGATATGAAATTGTAATTTTTTTGCAGAATGGTACCAATTTAACCAAAGAATTAGATTCTCTGTCAAAGCTATTTTAAGAAGAATACGGGTTTCTGATAACCAAGAGAATATGGAAATAATTGTAAGTAAATTCGTAAATAAAAAGCAATAAAGATGCGCAGAAAGTAAGTATATTTCAATAGTGGTTCGAACATGTCCTTACAAATTATATTTTACTCTCTTTTATAGGGAATTTCTTAATATAACGTCTACTATTTTCAGTGATTTAGCATTAATGACTAATAATGGCATTAATGTAACGTTACAATTATTAATCGTAACTGTTGCGTGAAGATTATGTAACGTTTGACTCATTAATTGAAGATCCCCGAATCTGCCCTGTATTTTGCCTTGATTCATCTTGATCGTGTCTCTTCATCTTTTCAATTAGGTTGAGATTCCCGTATCTGATTGCCCCGTGGGTATGCAGTTCTATTCCTCTTCATCTCGTACCTCTTCATAAAGTTTCATCCAGTTGTCATGTTATCATTGCTCCACATAGATTGTTGAGTCATCATAATTGTTACACGTGTGAAGCTCATTTTTACCAATACAGATAGTCCCCCCACTTACCATTTATTTATCGATTAATATTTGGTACGTGGATACACATTTATGGCGGGAATATTTTGTCGCCGCTTCACTCGTACCATTGCATCCGTCTCTGAATGTACGCATCGTTTGTCACTTCCATTTAATGCTCGTGCCACGTGGCATTCCCGGGTTGGTTCTGTAATTACTCAGCGCCTTTTAGGGCTTTTTGCGGCTGCATCAATCACGAAGTGACAACTTCAATTATGACTTTCACATCACTGTTTTTTCCATTTTTTGACGGTCGCCTTCGAGTATAAATACCCTTTTTCCTTTCTTTACTTTCACAAAAAACTTCTGACCTTCTTTCTTTATTTGTAAATTCTTCATTCTTCGTAAATATGTCTTCTTCAAACCAACAATCTAGAAAAGTCATTAATGTAGATGAATTGACTTCCTCTTCCGCTCCAACACGGAGTAGGAGAGGCGGTAGGCTTAGGATCTTAAGTTCTACTCCCTCCAGGGGTTCTTCTTCTTATTCTTCTCCCCCCCCCCCCCC
>ML295829.1:10527-37680 GCA_005239495.1 Nicotiana undulata | reverse complement strand
TTGGCTTAGGATCTTAAGTTTTTCCCCCTCCAGGGGTTTTTCTTTTTTTTTTTCCCCCCCCCCCCCCCCATCTTCTAGGTCTGATATTATTTCATCTTCTTCGAGGGCTAGGGCTTCTAGATCTTCATCAAAGAGTAGAGAACATAGTGAACCATTTCGTGAGCCTAGGGTCGATGAGATTGTTCCCGCGGAGTTTTCTTTTGCCAAAGATAGTCAGGCTATGAGTGAGCAGCTTTCTTCAATGTCATCACATGACAGTGCTGACCTATATCCTACTCAAATAACAGATGGCTTAGTATCTCTTGTACGCAGGGATTGTTATTGGAAGCCTGATTTTCCTGTTGTTGTTCCCAATGACAACCAAAGGATAACCTCTTACAGGACTGGGTACTCTTTTGTCTATATTTATCCCTTCACCTTAGGATTCAAGATTCCCATCGACCCTGTTATCATCGAGTTTGGCCGATTCTTCAACGTTTGTTTAGGACAAGACGGTCCTCTTGTTTGGCGAGTAGTCGCGTGCCTTAGGTATTTGGACAATTTAGCTTCCTTACCCTTTACCTTTAATCATCTTATTCACCTTTATTCTCCGATGTTGTTCCGTCAAAGAGTGTTCACTCTCGCGGCTAGGAGTAAAAGGGTGTTAGTTACTCCAGATGATGATAAAGATAGAGGGTGGTATGTCCGGTATGTTGTTGTCCCTACTGTAGGTTTAATAGGTAAAGAAAAGCTCTCTTTCCTTGAGAAGTGGAATCTTGCACGTGAGTACAGTTTTTCTCACTTTCCTTTTATTGTGTTTTCGATAAACTATTAGTATTGTGACTGTTTCTTTTTTTCTTTTTTTTTTTGTAGCAACCATGGGAACCGTTGAAAATGTCTCCGGTTTTCGTGATTTGGTAGAAAAGCTCTTGTTGATTGCTCCTTTAGAAAAACGCTCGTGGAAGTACCTCTCTATGAGGTTTGGTTGGAAGGTTAAGACCCACGGTAATTGAATTTTCTATATTTTTACTTCTTCCCTTTTTTTAGGTTTATATGATCCCTTTCATTTGTTAGGGTTTTCTGCTCGTGGTATTTCTGTTGCGGCTGTGTCCGCTTAAAGGTTGTCCATGGCAAAGGCCCAGAAGATCATTGTTGGTTCCTCCTCGTCGAAAAGAAAAGCAAGCAGGTCCAGGACCTTAGAGGAGGAAGAAGAAGAGGAGGGTTCACTGGTCCACAGGTCACGTAGGAGGAGGGTGGTCTCTGACGACAAGTCTGCACCCGTTGTTGATCCTCCCATGCCTGAATCTGAACCTTCTGCCCCCGAGGATGCAACTCCCTCTCCTGTTCGTGAATCCATTGATCTCCTGTTCCATCAAGGTTTTGGTACCATTTCTGATGAACCTCCCCTTGCTATTTTCTCTCCTTCTGCTCCTAAAGAAATTCCTTCTATTGCTCCCGTTGATGTTCCTGCTCCTGTGGATGTTATTTCTCCTCCTTCTCTCATTGCTGTTTCTGTTCCTTATTCGTCCGTGGATCCTTCACCCGCCCCCGCTTTCGTGCCTTCTGCTGTAAAAGTAGGGTCTTCCAGCAAGGGGGTGATGAAACAAGTTACTATAGAGGTTCCAGCGACGGGCAACCTCTTTAAAAAGTCGGGTCAGGCTTATGTATGGTTAAAGCCATTGATAGGCCCGACCGAGAAGTCTAAGTTGGAAAGACACAGTTCCTTGACTTGGATGAACGAGATTGTGCACTCGTCCTTAAAGGTAAAACTTGTTTTTCTTTCATACGTACTAATATATGTTCTTACCATGTCTAATTTATCTTTTTATATATGTAGATCAATCTTGTAGGCACAGAGTTAATGAAGAGAGTCGTTCAGATGGAGCAAACAGCAAAGGACTCCCAAATTGAGGCTGATAATTGGAAGGAGCAGTACGAGAGTCTTCAACTTGACATGGAGGCAGTGAAGGAGGAAAAGTGTACCTTGGAGCAGCAAGTTAGGGTTACGGCAGCAGAACTGGCCGTTGAGAAGTCGTCTTCCAACCAGGAAGGTATGGACAAAAATGTCTTAGAGTTTTCATTTGCAGAGCAGCTTTCCCGTGCCACAGAGGAGATTAGGAGCCTGAAGGATTTGTTGCACCAGAAGGAAGTGTATTCTGGTGAACTTGTACAATTGCTCACCCAAACCCAAGATGACCTCCGTATTTCTTCAGAGAAGGTCCAATTTCTAGAAAGGTCTCTTGCTCCTTTACAAGCTTCCCATGATGCTGCCATGGCTGAGAGAGATGAGCTAAGAGTTTAAGCTGAACAATGGGAGAAAACCATGAAGCTCTTGAAGACAAAGCAGTCGTCGATGTTAGCTGGGCTTATATGAATGCTCGTCTTGACACATTGACGGAAATGGGCCAAGAGGGTTTTGACTTGGAAGCCGAATTTTCAAAAACCAGAGAGCCGATTGAGAAGTCTCAGCAAAGTCAGAATTTCTCTTCACCTGAGGTTGAGGTCCCTGTTGCTCGTGTCTCTCCATCTCAAGTCGCTCCTCCTGCTAGTGAAGACAACACCCCATCTAGAAAAGTTTAAGGAATTTGTTTTTTTTTGTCAACAATTGGTGGTTACCCCCAGTCCCATCAGGGGTAAAGTTGGATCCTTTGTAAGTCCCCAACTAACAACTTAGGGGAAACCAATGTATAAATTAATCCGGGTTAGACTAAGTTAACACTTAGTTTATTTTACCGTAATATATTAATATCAATATCAACATGACTTTAGCTTTCTTTGAGTTTTTGTTTCACTCTTAAGTCTTTGCATGTTTTCTTTTTGAGGTTTTTGGTTTACCTCTGAGTTTTTTGACTTTGCATTAAATAATGCTTAGATTTTTCGAGACTTTTGGTTTACCTCTTAGTTTTTGACTTTGCATTAAATAATGCTTAGATTTTTCGTACCTTTTCGTTAATAGGTACGATTTATACAAGAGGCCCCTTTTTTTATCGACACTTAATGAAGAAGACATCTCAACTTCATAATGGTGTAAATATAAAAAATAGAGATAAGAATTTCACATGTTTTCCTTAACAATGTTTTGAAGAAAGTTTTTGTATCATTTCGAACTTTCATAACATTTTACATGTGTTTGTGTATCGTTCATAACTCATTTGTAGCTGTTTTTTCTTTCAACAGATTTGATATGAACTTGTACTTCGAAATTGTTTTTCTTTTGCAATAGTTTTTTCGAATTATTACAAGGGAATAACTGTTTTTATTTATAACCGTTTTTTTAATAAACATAAGGGTATGGATTTTTACCCGTAAATGTTTCTGTTTATAATAGTTTTTGAATAAATCCAAGGATAATGCTTTTTTCTCCCGTAACTATTTTTATTTACAACAATTTTTGAATAAGTACAAGGATGTTGTCGTAACTGTTTTTATTTACAACAGTTTTTGACTAAGTACAGGGATGTGCATTTTTATCCGTATCTAATTTTCTGCCTTTAACCAAAACATTCGTTTACATTTACGAATATGTTTTTGAAGGTTTCTGAATCAGGCTTTATGCTTTTGTCTTCGGCTCTTTGATTTTGCTCATTGTCCTTGACTTGTTTGAGAAGATGGATCTTCAGGCTCGAGCTTTGACTTTTTGATAGTCTTCTTTGCCTTCCATACTGTATAGTCCCCCAAGTGTTTGAGCTTTGAAGAATAAAATCTCGAGCACATGACTATTCGTTCTTTGTGGTCCTTTTCCTAAAAAGAAAAAACATACGGGACTCGAAGGTATAGTTTTTAGATGATGACTGCTTAACCCTTAAAAATGTCCATCAGAAAGTTGTAACCCTAGACCGGGAATTTAGTTACTTCCTCGTGTCTATGTAGGTCTAATATCATCATTTGATAATGAGTTAGCTTTTTGCCTGACCGGGGGGTATTCCTTTTGCTCAGAAGTAATACTTTTTCAAATGAACAGCATTCCAACTGGTTGGTAAGATTCTGCCGTCCATAGCTTCCAACTCATAAGAGCCTTTTCCAGTGATGCCACTGACTTTGTAAGGTCCTTCCCAATTTAGATTTAGCTTTCCTGCACCAGCTTCCTTTGTTGATTGGAAGACTTTTTTGAGGACGAAGTCCCCAATTTTAAAATATCTGAGGTGAGCTTTTCTATTGTAATATCTCTCTATACTTTGTTTTTGGGCTGCCATACGTATTAGTGCAGCTTCCTTCCTTTGCTCGAGCAAATCCAGATTTATCCTCAACTTGTCGTTGTTTGTTTCTTCCGTTGTTGTTGTGAACCTTGGGCTTGGTTCGCCGATTTCCACTAGTGTTAAATCTTCTGAACCGTAAACAAGCGCGGATGGAGTTTCTCCCGTGGCTGTTTTTGCAGTAGTTCTGTAAGCCCATAATACTGCCGGTAGTTCATCGCGCCAGTTTCCCTTGGCTTTTTCCAACCGTTTCTTTAGGTTATTGATGATGACTTTGTTTGTTGACTTGGCTTGCCCATTAGACACGGGGTGATGAAGTGATTCATTTGATTTGCTAGCTTTCGAAGAATTCTGTGATTTGTGAGCCTACGAACTGCGGGCCATTGTCACATACGATCTCTTTTGGCATTCCAAAGCGGCATATTATGTGTCTTCATATGAAACTTTTCACTTTTTTTTCTCGCACCTGCTTAAAAGCGTCCGCCTCTACCCATTTTGTGAAATAGTCTGTTAAAACGAGTAAGAACCGTACCTTTCCTTTAGCTGGGGGAAGGGGTCCCACTATATCCATGCCCCACTTCATGAATGGACATGGTGACACCACTGGGTGGAGTAATTCTGCAGGTTGGTGCATATTGTTGGCATATCGTTGACATTTGTCGCATTTAGCTATGAAGTTCTCGGCATCTTCCTCCATTTTAGGCCAATAATACCCTGCTCTGATTAGGGTTTTGACTAAGGATCTTGCTCCTGCATGGTTTTCACAGTGTCCTTCATGCACTTCCTTCATCATGTACTCCGTTTGATTGGGTCCAAGGCATTTTGCTAGGGGACCTCTAAATATTTTACGGTATAGAGTTTCATGAACTAGGCAGTACCGTGCAACTTTCCGGCAAAGCGCTTGAGCTATTTTTTTGTCATCAGGCACGGTACCTTTCTGCAAAAAATTTACAATTTCGTTTCTCCAATCCCAGGTTAGGTTGTTAAAGTTACCTCATTTTTGTCCTGGTCAGTTGCTGAATGAAATAGGTGTATGACAATTGCATTATCTTTATTTGTTACGTCGGTAACTGCTGAGAGGTTAGCCAATGCATCCGCTTCTACATTTTCCTCCCTGGGTATTTGCATAACTTTCCATGTCTGGAATTGCCTTGCTAGGTCTCGTACCTTTTCCAGATATTGTTGCATCCGAGCCTCTCTAACGGTATAAGTCCCCTGTATCTGGTTCACCACTAGTTGAGAGTCACTTTTGATCACGATCTGCTCAATTGAGAGTTCTTGTGACAGCTTCGTACTATACTTCATTGTTAGTTATGGGATAACATTTAATGGCTTGTCGTGTCTTTTCACTCGTGGGTGATATTAAAATAATTCCCAAACTGGTTCCTTTTATATTAGAAGAGCCGTCAGTAAATAGGGTCCATATTCCTGGATTAGTCCCTTGAAGAGTTGTATCTCCTTTTCTACTTCAGGGATTATGCTAGTATTAAAATCAGTGATGAAATCAGCTAAAATTTGAGACTTTATTGCAGTCCTAGGCAGATATATAATTTCATGTTCGATTAATTTTATTGCCCACTTAGCTAATCTCCTTGACAACTCCTATATAGGCAAAATATTCCTCAGTGGATATGAAGTCACAACGGTGACTGGGTGACTCTGAAAATACCGTCTTAATTTTCTGGCTGTCATTATTAGAGCTAAGGCCAATTTTTCTAGATGAGGATATCTAGTCTCAGCATCTAAAAAAGTTTTGCTTACATAATAAATTGGAGATTGTTTACCTTTGTCTTCTCTTACCAGTACTACACTTACGGCAATTTCTGCTACGGCAAGATAAACATACAGCTTTTCTCCCTCCTTTGGTTTAGACAGCATCAGGGGTTTTGATAGATAGGTCTTCAGATCCTTGATAGCCTGTTGGCATTCTTCAGTCCATTCGAACTGATTCTGCTTTTTTAGAACTGAAAAGAATTTAAAACTCTTCTCCGAAGACCTGGAGATAAATCTTCCTAAGGTTGCAATTCTTCTTGTTAGTCTTGAACTTCTTTTTTGCCCGTAAGTATATCGGGTATTTCATTAACAGCTTTAATCTGAGCTGGGTTTACTTCTATACCCCTATTTGATACAAGGAAACCCAAAAACTTACCTGATTCAACGCCAAAAGCGCATTTTTCTGGATTTAGTTTCATGTTATACATGCATAGGATTTCGAAAGTGATCTTCCGCTTGTGTTGATTTTACCAGCATGTCATCAATGTATACTTCCATTGTTTTCCCCAGTTGTTCCTGGAACATCTTGGTCACTAGCCTTTGATACGTGGCTCCAGTATTTTTCAGGCCAAATGGCATGACTTTGTAACAATAAGTCCCTCTGTTTGTAATAAAGGAAGTTTTTTCCTCGTCTAAGGGATCCATTTTTATCTGATTATAACCAGAATACGCATCTAGAAAGCTTAACAGTTCATTACCTGTAGTGGCATCAATCATTTGATCTATGTGTGGTAATGGAAATGAATCTTTAGGGCATGCTTTATTCAAATCTGTGTAATCTACGCATACTCTCATTTACCATTCTTTTTGGGTACCACTACGGTATTAACTAACCAATTAGGATATTTTACCTCGCGTATTGAACCAATTTTCAAGAGTTTCTGTACCTCTTCATCGATCATTTGGTTTTTGAATGGTCCTTGCTTTCTTTTCTTTTGCTTGACAGGTACGAAGAATGGATCTTCATTTAGTTTATGAGTCATCACTTCCGGAGGTATACCTGTCATGTCTGAATGGGACCAAGCAAAACAATCTGCGTTAGTTTTTAAATATTCAATTAACTTACCTCGTCTGCTGGGAATTAGCCTCGTGCCTATGTGAACGTTTTGCTCAGGCTCTTGCTCGTGGAATAGCTTCGAGCTCCTCAGTAGTTGTTTTAATATGCTCGTCTTCTTCCGGCTCCTGAATGACATCGGGTCTGGAATCCATGTTCGTATGTTTTGATGCTGCCTCTATGGTGATTTAGTTCACCTTCTCGTGGCTACCTTCTTCTGTACCTATTTGGGTACCAGTTTCTTCCGTACTTGTTTGAATGATTTTCTCGTCTTTTGACTCTTCCGCTACCTCTTGTTTGTTAGAGTGTGCCACTATGTTTATATTCCTTGAAGTCATCTGATCGCCTCGGATCTGTTGAATCCCCCATTTGGAAGGGAATTTAATTACCTGATGTAATGTAGATGGTATTGCTTCCATACCGTGGATCCACTCCCCATAATTACGTTGTAAGCCATATCGGTATCAATGACTTGGAATTTCGTATTCTTGATTACTCCTTCTGCATAGGTACTAAGCTCAATTTCCCCCTTTGTTATGACCGTAGAGTTGTCAAACCCAGATAAGGCTCGTGCTTTTGGGATGATTCAATCCTCCATTAGCATTTCTTCCACAACTCTCAACAAAATGATGTTGACTGAGCTACCTGGATCAATCAACACTCTTTTTGTGTTAATGTCATGTATAAGTAGGGATATTATCAGTGCGTCATTGTGAGGAAGCAACAATCCGTTGACATCTGCTTCGTCGAACGATATATTGTCTGCTTCCATGTCTTCAAGAATCCGCTTCCCGTGTGTGAACACCTAATTTTTAACCACACTTGGGATTTTTCAACACTTTTTAGTATGTAAGTAATTTTAAGTTTAATCTACATATTTTAACCTTTATTTCATTTTTAGTAGATTTTATTTAAGAAAATTAAAAATCAAAAATATTATATGCTCTTGATTTAAAAGAAAAAAAAAGAATATATTTAGCTAGTAATTTTATTTTACCTTTAAAAGAATTTTGAAAATAAAAGGAAAGAAAATAGCCAATCAACTTATGCCACTTGCCAAAAGATTCTTACCTTATCCCTTCCCTAACTAAATCACATGTATTCACCATTAATGACTCATTCACGTTTTTTTCTTGGATAAGAATTCACACGTGCATGGATTTATTTTGGATTTTTTTGATTTTATTTTTTGGATTTTTGATACTTTTCTTTAAATATAGGATCCCTTCCTTAGAGACCTAGACCTAAAAAATTAGAAAAAAGATCAGATACCTACCCCTCCCAAAAGGCGCCGTTTATCCCCCTTCATACCTTCCTCTTCATTTCTGATCTTGAAGATAACAGAACAAAAAACCAAAAACCAAATCAACCCATCTCCCTTCAAAAAACAGCAACCGTAGGAACCCCCATACCGGCCGCCGACCGTCCACCATCAGAACTCAACCTCACTCCATCCCTTCCGCCATGAGTTCGCCGGAATCAATTGTTTACTGAAGCATAACAGAGAACAGGGGAACGAAAATTGGAGACAACCCTACCCCTCCAAATCCCTCTTTCTCATTTTTTTTCGTTCTCACCTCATCGCCGACAAGTCAGCGGCCACCAGCGAGTGCTGCTCTCATCTTCAACAGAACTAACCAGCACTCTTCGCCTCTCTCCCTCCTTTCTTACGCTGCTTTTACATCGCCGGAAATGGCCCAAATCCGGCAGTCTCCATGGAAGACTTGCAGTAGAGAATTATAGATCCAATCGAGGAGTCGGCGCCCCATTTTCGATTGTCAACGAGGTTCCGTTCGAGTTAGGTAGTTTTGGTTCGAGTTCGAGGCTCCGAACTAGAGTTGATATTTGGGTCATGAGTTGTCGTTGTAGACATCTAAAAATTTCAGCAATAAGAGGTCCGCTTTTTTTAATCTCTTTTCTGTTATTTATCCATATGTCTCGTTACTTGCTTGCACAAATGTATAAATGGCATGACGCTTCAGTGTATTTTTTATTGATTTTGGATCATTTAATCTTATTGGTCTCCTTATTTCAACCTTGATGAATATCAAGTCATATAGATTTTGGGTTAAACTTTCGTCTTAACTATCAACATTCTATTAGAAGTTAGCAAAGGGTTTTATATCAAAATTGTCGCACAGGTGTGAGCACAAAACTGAAGGGATTGGATTATCTAATAGTGTTGTATTTCTCTGTTTAAGTTATGTTTTTGGTTGATTTACTCTTCTGATTGGTTTTGCTCAATAATGTATGGATAGCTACTGTTAATGGAATGTGGGTTTTTAATTTACAATTGAAAAGAGACATTGAATCATTAATTTGCCTAGAACAAGCTAATCAGCCATTTTGTCTTTTCCTAATTGATTTTCGCCAATATTCCCCCCTTTTTGTTTTACATGTGAGTTGGTTTTATTTACTTATTTTATAGTGTTATTAAGATTATTGGCGTTGAGTGCTTAAATGGGCTATTCAAAGTTTCTTGGTTGGCACGTACTTTGGAAAGTAAATACAGGAAAAATGATGTGGTTGAAACCATAACTTCTTGTTCTTTCTGAATTGGCATCACATAGATCATTTTTATGAATTGGTTGAATTAGGCTAGTAGATTTAGGGGTTAAAGTTTCAAAATTTTCAGAACCCATTAATCACTTTTACTTTGAAATTCGAGGGTAGTGGGCCACGTGAAGTAGGCTTTTTCTTAATTAATTTATCATTGTGATTCTGTACGCGTACATGTGACATAGTTACGATACCAAAAATAAATTGAGATATGCGGTCACGCAACTTCGGCCAAACAATTTTAATAATAATAAAATATTTAAAATTGTGTACATATTTAAGTGACACAGATAAAGATTAAAATGAACATTCGTAGAGACACCTTTAGGAACGGATTTCTGAAATTATTATCGGGATTACGTACATGCACGCGTTATGTGATTTCGATTTTTTTACAAAACAAAAACACGCGCTTGCGCGACTTTGGCTATTTCTTCAAAAGGAATCAAGTGTTGTGAATGATGTACACGTCTGCGTGACATAATTTTGACACGTTCAATTTTCGCGGGTTTACGCATTTGTGACTCGTCTCAAAATAACTCTTTAAATAAAGTTGACTAATAAAAGCGGTAACAAATAAAAAATTTGCACGTAAGTATAAAAGCAGTAATTAAATAATTTAGGCCAAGTTTAATCATTAAGCGACCGTGCTAGAACCACAGAACTCGGGAATGCCTAACACTTTCTCCCGAGTTAACAGAATTCCTTACCCGGATTTTTGGTTCGCAGACAATTTATACAGAGTCAAAATTCCTCGGTTTGGGATTTTTAATAAATAAATAGTATCCCGGAACACCGTAAAAAGTTCGGGTGGCGACTCTGAAACTAATAAAATAAATCCCAAAATCGACTAATGTCACTTAAAGTGGAAAAACTCCCTTATTATCCTTACCGGGTGAAAAAGGAGGTGTGACAGCTCTAGCGACTCTGCTGGGGAAAGAACCCAGAATCTCTGGTTCAGGGTTTAAGAATTCGAGCTTTTTATGTGATTTTACTTGGCTTTCTTAAATTGTGATATTATTGTGTTTTGTGCGCTAAAATGTGCTAAATGTTATTTATTTACCGCTTTGATATTTATTTGAACTGTATTTAAACTGTCTTCTTACGCCTCCCTTCTGAGTCTTCTAAAATTGGTGCACACGTTCGCGTGGCCCGCCTTTCTGTTAGAGGTCATACCAAGTAAGAAATACGGGGATGGACCAACCACTAGGCCGGATAGCCTTTCGTGCTACTGGTACGTCCCTCCCACCCCGACTCGAGTTGTCCACTCGAGTAGCCAAGGTCTAGAACAAAACCCCAGGTTTAACCCTAGAATGACAAAACCTCATATCAGATCCCTAATAGGAACGATTATCTGCATCACGTGCATTTGTTACTTAGGGGACTCAACACAGGGGTTGGGTCCGTCTAGGACAGGTGTACCCGAAACAAAGAGACCATTCTGACGCATCCTACCTGCTATATGTGCATTATTTGTCTCGATTTGTTTGTTGATCGGCTAAAGAAAGAAAGAAAAATAATAGAAAAACCAAGAGTGAGGATAAAAACCTGATATTTGAAAATACCTCGGAACCCTGTCAAAATTTCCCAAAAAAAGGAGGGAACAAAAAGAATTTCAAAATAGTTGTAAATGACCCAAAATGAGGAAAAGAATTTCAAAATAAGTGAAAATGAGTCAAAATTATTTTTTTTAGTTATGTCAAAACTGACCGAACTACGCAGGTCTGATTCTCACCGGATGTGAGATACGTAGGCAAACCTCATCGGTCCCGACCCCAATTTTCAAAAATCCAAAAAAATATTTTCCTTTAATTTCTTCCTAACAATCCAAAAATAAAAAGAATTTTCAAAAAGAAAATCAAAAATATTTTCCTTCCTTTTTGAAGTTTTTCATCCAAAAACAAAAAAAAAAAACTAGGTCAAATAATCAATCAAAATCCAAAAATATTTTTGCCTTCTTTAGCAATATTTTTCCAAAAAATTTAAAAAATAAATCAGAAAACAAAAATCCAAAAAATAAATAAAATGTTTGTCTTTCTTTAAAAATCCCTCTTTTGAAAATGTAGAGGCAACATTCAAAATTCAAAAATATTTTCTTTATTCTTAAAAGAAAAAAAAAGATGACAAAACAATTGAAAATTCAGCAAAAATATTTTCTTCTTACTTTTGAAATTTCCAAAGCTCAAAACAAAAGAAAAAGAATTTTTAAAAGCCTTTCATTCAAGAAATTAAAAAAAAAATCAAAAAATATATATGTTTTTCCGTTCTCTTTTTCCTAAAATAAACACAAAGAAGGAAAAAATAAACAAATCAAAATAATTAAATAAATAAATAAATTCTACCTTTTTCTTTAGAAATCTTTTTCTAAAAAAAGCGAATCAAAAATCCAAAAAAAAATTATTTCTTTCTTCACAAGAAGTCCTACTTTCAAAAATTAGAAAAAAACGAAATTAAAAAAAAGAGTTAGCTTTAATTACTCCATTCTCAATCTTCCCGAACTACGCAAAATCTGATTCATGCGGCGTCATGATACGTAGGCAATCCCCATCGGATTCGATCATAGCTATAAACAAATTGAGTGAAAAAATAAACAAGAAAAAGGAAGGAGATAAAGAAAATTGAATGAAAAATAAAGAAAAGAGCGAAATACAGCGAGAACAAAAAGTAAAGAAAGAAAAAGAAAGAAAAGAGTGACAAAAAACAACTGAAAAAACAAATTGTGAAAATAACAATAAGAGAAAGAAAAGAAATCGAGATATGAAAAAAAGAAAAGAAAGAAAGAGGGAGACAAAAAATAGAAAGGGACATTTAAAGGACGGGATGAAACACGCAACCGTTCAAACACATGGTAGAAACGTTTAACTGTTAGGTGCATTGCATCCCCAATATGCGATTCCCTATTTTTTAAATGTCTCAAACTAACCAGGTTGTTGTGTGTGCAAATTAGCCAGGTTTTGGTGGTTGGTTTTGTTGGTAGTCTAGCCTCCTTCCCTCACAAGATCCAAAGGTAAAAATGGCCTCCGCAAGCAATCTACCAATCATCGGTCCTGAGGATAGCCCCGCATCAGCTATTCCGCAGCCTGAATCAGCAACTGCTGAAGAAAACAGAATGTTACGTCGCCGCATGTTGGAAATGTGGGACGCCTGGTCTAATGGTAGGGAACCGCCAAGTGTAATCCCTGGTTTTCTTGAGTTGATTCCTGGTTCAGATGGGCTTTCCAACATCCTTGTGCCCAATTCAATCTTCCCATGTGGGCGCCCTCTAATGCCGCCTAATGGACCCAGAATGCCTTCTGTGGATCACCCCAGGCGCCGGATTCAAGGGCACGCTAGCAATGTTCGCTGCACCACCAATCTTCACCACGGCACAACCAACAGTACCCAAGCCAAACTCTTACCCTCAGCACCCGCAATATGAGTCTCCTAAGGGTCAGGAAAGAACAATGAGAAACCCCGAGCAGGAAAAAATGGCTGGGAAGATGAGAAGGCTAGAGCAAAGCTTAAAGAACATACATGGTTTGAGTGGTCAAAAGAGTCTCTCCTACTCCGATTTATGCATGTTTCCACATGTTCACCTGCCAATTGGTTTCAAGACGCCAAAGTTTGAAAAATATGACGGGCACGGAGACCGGATGGCTCACCTGAAACGATATTGTAACCATCTGAGGGGTGCTGGTGGAAAAGAAGAGTTGCTAATGGCCTACTTTGGAGAAAGCCTCACGGGGATATCTTCCGAAAGGTATATGGATCAAGAAATTACTCATTGGCATGTGTGGGACGATTTGGCCCGAGACTTGTCCGTCAGTTCCAGTATAATGTAGACATTGCTCCTGACAGGAACTCTTTGTCCAATTTGAAAAAGAAAACTGCGGAAAGCTTCCGCGAATATGCTGTCAAATGGCACGAGCAAGCCGCCCGGGTAAAGCCTCCAATGGACGAAACTGAAATGGTTACAGTCTTCCTACAGTCCCAAGAGGCGGACTACTTCCAGAACATGATGTTTCTATGGGTAGACCGTTCGCCGAAGCTATCAAAATTGGGGAGATGGTCGAAAATGGTTTGAAAACGGGCTGAATCTTGAGTCAAGCTGCTTTTAAAGCTGCATCATTAGCCATTCAAAATGGTTCGGAAGGGTTTGATGAACAGAAACGGGAGAGAAGAGAGAGCCATGATGGCTTCAGGCCCTAGGAATTCTCGACGAACTAGGGAATATCTAGGCCCATTTCCCAGAGCTTCACAACACTATTATCCTCATCAGGAAGCAACCTATGCTATCTCCCCCCCTATGCAGTAATGAACGCTCAGCCGCATCCCCGACCACAACATTATACCCAAAACCGAGCTCCACTTCCCAGAAATATCCATCCTTACCAAGCTCCATATAATCCCCAATCAAATGTTCCCCAATACAATCCTCGCCCAAGAGATCCTTTCCAAAAGAATCAATTCACCCCTATTGGTGAATCATACTTTAGCTTATTCCAAAAGTTGGTCAGGACAGGTCTGCTGCAGCCAGTGGCCCCAAATCGGCCGAACCCTAAGTCCCCCTCGCACCGGGCTGATGCTAGATGTGAATACCACTCTGGAGCAGTGAGGCATGACACTGAAGATTGTTGGACTCTTAGAAGAGCAGTGGAAGATCTCATCGAGGTCCAAGCAATAGTGCTTAGGGATGAAGATGACCCTAATATGATAAAAAATCCCCTCCCTGCTCACACTAGGCCAGTAGTCGGAATGATTTGTGAAGATGAAGAATTTGATCCGGTACTAAAGGCCATTACAGCCATTGCCGAGACAGAAGAAAAGCCAAAAAATGGTCGTCAAGCCTGAAAGTTCCCCCATCAGATGGGAGTCTCAGTAGCCAGTCTTGTTATCCTTTCTGCGTCCGGATTATCTCAGGGTGTGATCCGAATGTTTTACTTTATTGTCTTACTTTCCGATGTAAACCCTTATATTTTTAAACTTCAAAAAAAATTCAAATGGAATTAATATTTCATTTTCCAAGAATATCTCTTTTCTTACTCTATTTTAAGTCATGTTTAAATGCAGATTTCAATAACATGACATGCTTGCGGACTTCATGCCCAGATCCTAAAACGCTGTCAGACTTCGAAATAATAAATCAAGGATCAGAATGCAAATGAAATTGGGTTAAGAAAATAAAACAATGAATCGGAACAGCCAAAGGAAAATTGGTCCAAGTTGGAAAGGTCCATCATTACTACAAGACTACTGCCAAAAGAGTGTGTTTGTACTTGGGATACATCAAAGAAAATGTCCATGAAACAACTGTCAACGCAGGTGCAGTCAAAAGATCCTAAAACGCTGTCAGACTTCGAAATAATGAATCAAGAATCAGAATGCAAATGAAGTTAGGTCAAGGAAATAAAACAATGAATTGAAACAGCCAAAAGAAAATTGGTTCAGATTGGAAAGGTCCATGCATTGCAACCAGAGTACTGCCAAAAGAGTGCGTTGTACTTGGAGCTCGAAGAAAATGCCCCTAAAACAACTGTCAACGCAGGTTCAGTCAAAATGTACTATGTTTGATCTTCCATATATTTTCAAATGTTCTTCGGTTGGGATGACGAAGGCTTTCATTCTCTCTACCCAAACACCATCAACCCTTTTTGCAAACCATTTGAGTCGGTTACTCTTCTTTTATTACCCTTTTTGGAACCCGAAAGTGTTATTGAAAAAAAATGTTGAAAAAATGAAGAAAAAAATGAAAAAGAAAGAGGAAAAAGAAACAAAAAAATGATGAAATAAAAAAAAGAACAAAAAAAAGAAAAATAAAAGAAAAGAGAAAACAAAACAAAACAGAGGAAAAACATGACAAAAATCAAAAACAAAGTCAAAGGTTCCCTGAACTACGTTCAACTTGATTCCGAAAGGATACGTAGGCAGCCTCTCCCTAGGGTTTAGTCACACCAAAATAAAAATCCACATTCCCCCAAAAGTGAAATTGGGGCAGAAGTTATAATGGTTTAGCAATGTTTTCGCCTGAAAGGTTCCAAAGTTGTAATTCAATCCAAATTCTTTTCACCAAAATCTTGTTCAAGTCCTCCCGATCAATCGGCAAAGATGACCAAAATTGGAGGATACAATTATTTGGATCTGATGCAAGCAAATGAGAGAAATAAAACGACAAAATCTTATCGGTGAAAACTCACACGGGCGCCGTGAGGCGACGGTAAGAAGAGAAATTAAAATGAGCTTATCGGTGAACACCCACACTGGCACCATGAGGCGACAGTAAGTAGAGAAATTGAAAATGAGGGAGCCTTGTTAGTGAAAACTCGCAAAGAGCACTGCAAGGCGATGGTGAGCAGAGAAATGAGATAGGTTAGTCGGTGAAAACCCGCAAAAGGGTGCCACTGACCGAAAAGAATAATGGGTCACTGACATGGACACGGTCTGGGGCAAGGTTTCTCAATCTCGAGGTAATAGTTGTGATCAATTTCTGAGAGTCGGACGGTTTACACGGATCAGGCATCCAGTCCAAAAGGCATGTCATGTTCATTGAACTCCGCATGCACTCCAGATAATTCCTTCTTTCCTTTCCCCGAAAGGGACACCTTTTGTTTAAATTCATTGTCCATTCTGTCATTTATTTTTCTTTTGAATCCCTTTCGGTCTAACTCTGTTCTGAAACTAAGGCAAAGAAAGGATGGCAAGACTGATTTACAAGGATCTTATTTGACACGGGCTAATACGCAAAAGGCACTCACCTCATCAGGGGCATCGAGTCGATCTCAAATGGCCATAGTGGCCGATGCTTCAAACTCAAAACCCTTGAGAGGGAAAATCAAGTTGAAGTGCCGATAAAAGCGAATAAATGTTGAAAAGTTGAGTCCCACGTGACTAATAATCTCGGCAAGGTCGAAAAAGCTGAAATATTTCAAATGCCCTAAAGTTAAAGTTGGAAGAAAAGTCAGGAATGAAATGCGAATAAAGGTGAAATAAAGTTGGAAAGGTTAAGTCCCGCGACTAACCGTTGCAGCAGAATTTGAGGGGCCAAAACTCCCCCCGATACTCTGGAAATCCAAAAGAAAAGCAAGTGAAAGGCCTACAAAGGCAAAACAGAAATATTGGGTCCCACGTGACCGATCGCCATGGTAAAATCTGGAAAGCCAAGGTCCCCGGGATTAGAGATGAAACCCAATCCCCAGAAAACAAGCAAGCAACTCAAAAGCAACCGTGCAAAAAGCAGGTGCAACCAAAAGGAATTGCGCAAGATCTAGAAGGAGATCCGAAGCATTGACTCCAAAGAAAGGGAAGTTTCCTCCAAAAATCTTTTCTCGCATGCATAAAAAAAAGGAGAAAGATAAAAAGGAAAGAAAAAAAAGAAGAACCGAAGTTGAAAATGATTCAAACCTAAAGTAGTATAGGGCCTCCAATTCCAAAATACACCTTTTCCAACACAGGGTATACACTCCCTAGTTGATGATTTTTCCGACATAGGGTATACACTCCCTAGTTGATCCCAACATATGGTATACACTCCCTAATTGATGATTTTTCCGACATAGGGTATATATTCCCTAGTTGATGCCAACATAAGGTATACACTCCTTAGTTGATGATTTATCCGACATAAGGTATACACTCCCTAGTTGATACCAACATAAGGTATACACTCCTTAGTTGATGATTTTTCCGACATAGGGTATACACTCCCTAGTTGATGTCAACATAAGGTATACACTCCTTAGTTGATGATTTTTCCAACATAGGGTATACATTCCCTAATTGATGCCAACATAGGGTATACACTCCCTAGTTGATGGCAATATAAGGTATACACTCCTTAGTTGATGATTTTTTAAACGTAGGGTATACAATCCCTAGTTGATTTTATTTTCCAACATAGGGTATACAATCACTAGTTGATTTTATTTTCCAACATATGATATTCCATTCCTTAGTTGATGCCAACATAGGGTCTCCACTCCCTAGTTGATGCCAGCATAACCTGATACCGACATAAATCGATGCCAACATAGGATATTCCATTCCTTAATTGATGCCAGCATAACCTGATGCCGACATAACTCGATGCCAACATAGGATATTTCATTCCTTAGTTGATGCCAACATAGGGTCTCCATTCCCTAGTTGATGCCAGCATAACCTGATGCCGACATAACTCGATGCCAACATAGGATATTCCATTCCTTAGTTGATGCCAACATAGGGTCTACATTCCCTAGTTGATGTCAGCATAACCTGATGCCGACAACTCGATGCCAACATAGGATATTGCATTCCTTAGTTTATGCCAACATAGGGTCTCCACTCCCTAGTTGATGCCGACATAACCCGATAATTCTTCCAACATAGGGTCCCACTCCCTAGCAGACACCGACATAACCTGGTTATCTTTCTGACAACAACATAACCTGTTAATCATCTCCTGATACTGGCATAGCCCAGTGATCTCTTTTCTGCAGGCAATAACATAACCTGTAGATCTTTCCAGACACTAGCATAACCTGGTGATCTTTTTCTGACAACAACATAACCTGTTGATCACTTCCTGACACTGGCATAACTCAGTGATCTCTTTTCCCCAGGCAACAGCATAACATGTTGACCTTTCCAGACACGGCATAACCTGGTGATCTTTTTCTGACAACATCATAACCTGTTGATCACTTCCTGACATCAGCATAACCCAGTGATCTCTTTGCTCCAGGCAACATCATAACCTGTTGACCTTTCCAGATATCGCCATAACCCAGTAATCTCTCATGGCAACAGCATAACCTGTTGACCTTTTCCCAAACGCCAGCATAACTTGGTGATCTCTTTCTTGACCACGAAATAACCAGTTGATCTTTCCCCAGACACCGGCATAACCTGGTGATCTTTTCTTGACGACAACATAACTTGTCGATCTTTTCCAACATAGAGTCTTCAATCCTTAGTTGATTTTACTTTTAGGCATAGGGTATCTACTCCCTAGTCTACCTTCACTCTGGATGCACCATTTCCAGCCTTTTCATTGCTTGCAATAATAAAGTAGCATAGATTCACAAAATCTTCCTAGTGAAAGCTGGGGCAGAAAATTTCGTTCGTTTGTTCTTGATTTTGCATATTACACTTTAGAATAGTGGATTCGAGACGACCAAAAGAAGAAGTTTCGATCCAGAATAAAAAGAGAAAGAGAAGATTGAATCGAAAATGCAGAAGCGGGGAAGACGTGGACTATTCAGGACGAGATTGAAGTCATCCGTTCTATATATCCTGCCTTGATCTGAAGGACGAGGAGATATAACTAGCACCTGCAGCTACCAAACATCACGATTCAGATCAGAGTCTAAGTGAAGAACCAGCCAAGACTCAGATCAAGCTTCAGAAGATTTATAGATAGGAATTTTGTAACTCGTAGCTGATAGGCTTAGTTAATCTTTTTCATTTGGATTTTGATGTAATAGCAGGACCACGGACCGGAGCCTCGACGGAACCTCATTCGACTCTGCAAAATTCCATCATTTTCCTTGAACTACACGCGACCTGATTCCCTTATAACCCGGGATAAGTAGGATGTCCAAAATCAGGACTCGGTTGCACCCTTTCCTTTGTTTATTTTCCTTTTTGAATAAGATTTGGTAAAAAATTAGTCATACGGCTCACTTTATCTTTGCCCGAAATTTTTTCGTATTTCCGAGCAAAGAGAGGCAGCTGTAAACACCTAATTCTTGACCACACTTGGGATTTCAACACTTTTTACTATGTAAGTAATTTTAAGTTTAATCTACATATTTTAAAATTTATTTCATTTTTAGTAAGTTTTATTTAAGAAAATAAATAAAATAAAAAAATTATATGTTCTTGATTTAAAAGAAAAAAAAAGAATATATTTAGCTAGTAACTTTATTTTACCTTTAAAAGAAATTTGAAAACAAAAGGAAAGAAAATAGCCAATCAACTTATGCCACTTGCCAAAAGATTCTTACCTTATCCCTTCCCTAACTAACTCACATGTATTCACCATTAATGACTCATTCACGTTTTTTTCTTGGATAAGAATTCACACGTGCATGGATTTATTTTGAATTTTTTTTTTTTTGGATTTTTGATACTTCCCTTTAAATATAGGATCCCTTCCTTAGAGACCTAGACCTAAAAAGTTAGAAAAAAGATCAGATACCTACCCCTCCCAAAAGGCGTCGTTTCTCCCCCTTCATACCTTCCTCTTCATTTCTGATCTTGAAGATAACAGAACAAAAAACCAAAAACCAAATCAACCCATCTCCCTTTAAAAAACAACAACTGTAGGAACCCTCATACCAGCCGCCGACCGTCCACCATCAAAACTCAACCGCACTCCATCCTTTCCGCCATGAGCTCGCTGGAATCAATGGTTTCCTAAAGCATAAGAGAGAACGAGGGAACGAGAATCGGAGACAACCTTACCTCTCCAAATTCCTCTTTCTCGTTTTTTTTTTGTTCTCACTTCATCGCCGGCGAGTCAGCAACCACCAACGACTGTTGCTCTCGTCTTCAACAGAGAACCAACCAGCCCTCTTCGCCTCTCTCCCTCCTTTCTTACGCTGCTTTTACATCACCGGAAACGGCCCAAATCCGGCAGTCTCCATGGAAGACTGGCAGTAGAGAATTAAAAATCCGGTCGAGGAGTCGGCGCCCCATTTTCGATTGTCAACGAAGTTCCGTTCGAGTTATGTAGTTCCGGTTCGAGTTTGAGGCTCCGAACTAGAGTTGATTTTTGGGTCATGAGTTGTCGTTGTAGACATCTAAAAATTTCAGTAATAAGAGGTCCATTTTTTTAATCTCTCTCCTGCTATTTATCCATATGTCTCGTTACTTGCTTGCACAAATGTATAAATGGCATGACACTTCAGTGTGTTTTTCATTGATTTTGGATCATTTAATCTGATTGGTCTCTTTATTTCAACCTTGATGAATATCAAGTCATATAGATTTTGGGTTAAGCTTTCGTCTTAACTATGAACATTATATTAGAAGTTAGCAAAGGGTTTTAGATCTAAATTATCGCACAGGTGTGAGCACAAAACTAAAGGGATTGGATTATCTAATAGTGTTGCATTTCTCTATTTAAGTTACGTTTTTGGTTGATTTACTCTTCTGATTGGTTTTGCTCAATAAAGTATGGATAGCTACTATTAAAGGAATGTGGGGTTTTAATTTTACAATTGAAAAGAGACATTGAATCATTAATATTCCTAGAACAAGCTAATCGGCCAGTTTGTCTTTTCCTAATTGATTTTCGCAAATATTCTCCCCTTTTGTTTTACATGTGAGTTGATTTTATTTACTTATTTTATAGTGTTATTAAGATTATTGGCGTTGAGTGATTAAATGGGCTATTCAAAGTTTCTAAGTTGGCACATACTTTAGAAAGTGAATACATGAAAAATGATGTGGCTGAAACCATAACTTCTTGTTCTTTCTGAATTGGCATCACATAGATCACTTTTATGAATTGGTTGAATTAGGCTAGTAGATTTAGGGGTTAAAGTTTCAAAATTTTCAGAACCCATTAATCACTTTTACTTTGAAATTCGAGGGTAGTGGGCTACGTGAAGTAGGCTCGTTCTTAATTAATTTATCATTGTGATTGTGTACACGTACATGTGACATAGTTACGATACCAAAAATAACTCGAGATATGTGGTCACGCAACTTCGGCGAAACAATCTTAATAATAATAAAATATTTAAAATTGTGTACATGTTTGCGTGACACAAATAAAGGTTAAAATGAACACTCATAGAGACACCTTTAGGAACGGATTTCTAAATTATTATCGGGATTACGTACATGCTCGCGTGACGTGATTTCGATTTCTTTTACAAAGCAAAAACAGGCGCTTGCGTGACTTTGACTATTTCTTCAAAAGGAATCAAGTGTTGTGAATGATGTACACGTCCGCGTGACATAATTTTGACACGTCCAATTTTTGCGGGTTTACGCATACGTGACCCGTCTCAAAATAACTCTTTAAATAAAATTGACTAATAAAAGCGGTAAAAAATAAAAATGTGCACGTAGGTATAAAAGAAAGTAATTAAATAATTTAGGCCAAGTTTAATCATTAAGCGACCGTGCTAGAACCACGAAACTCGGGAATGCCTAACACCTTCTCCCGAGTTAACAAACTTTCTTACTCGGATTTCTGGTTCGCAGACAATTTAAACAGAGTCAAAATTTCTCGGATTGGGATTTTTAATAAATAAATGGTGTCCCGGAATACCGTAAAAAATTCGGGTGGCGACCTTGAAACTAATAGAATAAATCCCAAAATCGAATAATGTCACTTAAAGTGGAAAAACTCCCTTATTACCCTTACCAGGTGAAAAAGGAGGTGTGACACCGTGTGTAATGGTAAATTTTGTTGTTATTTTGCAGACTACTCCGTTCACCTCCTCTCCTCCGTGTATCACATTCACTGTTCTCTTCGGAGATGGTGGTTTTGGGGGCTCTTGCATGTTCTTCATATACGTCTATTTACCTTTTTCACTAAACAGTTATGTTAGATAGCCCTATTTTAATAATTGTTCTACCTCACCTTGCAATAATCTGCAATCTGATGTTCTGTGTCCATGATCGTTATGGAATTCACACTAGAAGTCTGGATTCCTTTTGTTTGGATTCGATCTCATTTCTTTGGGCCACCAAACTTTTATCGCCCATTTTTTTTAGTACTGTAATTAATTCAGGGGTACTTACATTGAAGTTGTAGTCCCTAATTCTTGCATTACCTCTATCCCGATCCTTTCTAGATCTTGAGGAGGATGAGCTCGTATCTCTACTTGACGGTTTATATTCTGACCGTGTGTTTTCAATCCTGGAACGAGTTTCTCGTCCCGAAGGTCCCATATATGGGTCGTACCTGTTCTTACCTGATCTCCTTTCTGGTTCGGAGCATCTAGAACTGGTTCGATCTTCAGCTTTTGATTGAGCAATGGTGTCTTCTTCTATTTGTATCTTGGTACTGTACCTGTTGTAGACATCGTTCCATGTCGTAGCTGGGAATTCTCTCAAGCTTTCCTTGAGTCTTCTCGTTGCTTCTGAGCTTTTGTCATTTAAATTGCTTGCAAATGCCATTACTGCCCAATTGTCAGGTACCCTTGGTAGCAACATTCTTTCTCGCTGAAACCTGTCTACAAATTCACGAAGCAACTCCGCATCTCCTTGTTTTATTTTGAATATGTCTTCCATTCTTTTTTCGACTTTTTGTGCACCGGAATGTGCTTTTATAAAAGAATATGCAAGCTCAGCAAAAGAGTCCATAAAATTTTCGGGCAGAAGAGAATACCATGTTAGTGCTCCTTTGGTGAGTGTCTCTCCGAACTTCTTGAACAATACTGACTCAATTTCTTGTTTAGTCATATTGTTTCCTTTTACTCGTGTAGTGAAAGCAATTACATGATCACGTGGATCAATGGTCCCGTCATAGTTGGGAATATCGGGCATTTTGAACTTTTTGGGAATAGGGAAGGGTGTCGCACTTGGCTTCCAATGTTGTTGAGAATATCTATCAACGCCAATGCCTTTGATGACAGGTGGTACTCCAAGAATTTGTTCGATTCGATCGTTTTGTTCCTTCACCTGTTTCTGCAAAGTTAGTAATAAAGATTGTAATTCTGGATTATTGGACATACCTGGTCTTGCTTCGAGGGACTCATTTGGAGTATCTCTACTTCCTGAGTTTGCCAATCCGGATTGTGGATTTTCCACAGTTGCAGTGTTGTTAAGAGGAGGTGTAGGTGATGCAGCCGGTAGTCCCCTCATGAAAGCTTGCAAGGCTTGAGTCACATATCACTAACCATTTGTTTTACAGGATCTTGTTCTCCTGCTTGTTCATTTCCATTGTGATTATTATTCTGAGTCGTAGACCTCTCTGAGGAATGTTCCCTTGAACCTCGTGGGGATCCTGAAGGTGATGGAACTGAGGTTCCAACCCTTTGTTGGTTGTTGTCATTAGCGTTCGACATAATTCACATAATGATGTTTGAGAAAAACTAGAGATTATCAGAATCCCAGCAACGGAACCAATTTTTTTAACCAAAGACTTAGATTCTCTACCAAAGTTATTTTAAGAAGAATACGGGTTTCTGATAACCAAGAGAATATGGAAATAATTGTAAGTAAATTCGTAAATAAAAAGAAATAAAGATGCGCAAAAAGTAAGTATATTTCAATAGTGGTTCGAACGTGTCCTTACAAGTTATATTTTACTCCCTTTTATAGGTAATTTTTTAATATAACGTCTACTCTTTTCAGTGATTGAGCATTAATGACTAATAATGACAGTAATGTAACGTTACAATGATTAATCGTAACTGTTGCGTGAAGATTATGTAACGTTTGGCTCATTAATTGAAGATCCCCAAATCTGCCCTGTATTTTGCCTTGATTCATCTTGACCGTGTCTCTTCGTCTTCTCAATTAGGTTGAGATTCCCGTATCTGATTACCCCGTGGGTATGCAGTTCCGTTCCTCTTTATCTCGTACTTCTTCATAAAGTTTCGTCCAGTTGTCATGTTATCATTGCTCCACATAGATTATTGAGTCATCATAATTGTTACACGTATAAAGCTCATTTTTACCAATACAGTACCGTGCCTGAAGATAATAATAAAAAGCTCAAGCACTTCGCCGAAAAGCAGCACGGTACTACCTAGTTCGTGATACTTTATACCGCAAAATGTTTGGAGGTCCCCTAGCAAGGTGCCTTGGACCCAATCAAACAGAGTATGTAATGAAAGAAGTGCACGAAGGACACTGTGGAAACCACGCAGAAGCAAGATCCATAGTCAAAACCCTGATCAGAGTAGGGTACTATTGGCTTAAAATGGAAAAGGACGCTGAGAATTTCGTAGCTAAGTGCGACAAATGCCAACGATATGCTAACAATATGCATCGACCAACAGAATTACTCCACCCAGTTGTGTCACCTTGTCTATTCATGAAATGGGGAATGGATATAGTAGGACCTCTTCCCCTAGCTAAAGGAAAGGTATGGTTTTTACTACTATTAACATATTATTTCTCAAAATGGGTGGAGGAAGATGCTTTTAAACAGGTGCGAGAAACAAAAGAGAAAATATTTATATGGAAACACATAATATGCCATTTTGGTGTACCAAAGGAAATCGTATGTGACAATGGCCCATAATTCATAGGCTCACAAATCACAGAATTCTTCCAAAGTTGGAAAATCAAACGAATCACTTCGTCACTATATCACCCCGTGGCTAATGGGCAAGCCGAGTCAACGAATAAAATCATTGTATCCAATTTGAAGAAACGGTTGGAAGAAGCTAAGGGAAATTGACTCGAAGAGCTACCGACAGTATTATGGGCTTACAGAACTACTGCAAAAATAGCCGCGGGAGAAACTCCATTCGCGCTTGTTTATGGTTAAGAAGCTTTAATACCAGTGAAAATTGGCGAACCAAGCACAAGATTCATTACATCAATAGAAGAAACCATCAACGACGAGTTTGTATTGGTAAAAAATATAGCATCATACGTGTACAAAATTTGGATGACTCAGCCAACCAGGTGGACTAATTAAAACATCACACGTGGACACGGGATAAAGAGATACGGTCAATACAAGAAATTAGCCGCGGAAAGATCATCAAAGAAGAAAAGGCGCGGTCACAACGAATCCGAGCGCAATAATGGGCCGATCCGAAGATCAGCAATCAATGTCCTATACGTTATGTAAACTCCTAAAATAACAGTTACTATTTATCATTGTAACGCCTCATAAATGCAATAATTAAGCATTAAATAGGCTATTATGACAGAAATACAAACGTTGTACTAGGAGAATATCCCTATAAAAGGGACATAGAATGTAGAAAAGGGGATCATCTGATTTTGGGAATATTAAGCTATTTTATTCTTTTGCCCTCAAAATTATTGCTATTCATTCTTTATCTTGCTAATTCGATTATCAGTAACCCGAGTTTATCCTAAATTAAGCTTTAGTCAAGAGAATTCATTTCTTGGTTAAACAGAGTTGAGAACAAATCTAGATTTACTCGAGCAAATGAGAGAAGCTGCATTAATACGCATGGCAGCTCAAAGACAAATTATAGAGCGGTATTACAACAGAAAAGCTCACCTCAGATATTTCAAAATTGGGGACTTCGTCCTTAAAAAGGTCTTCCAATCAACAAAGGAAGCTGGTGTAGGAAAACTAAATCCAAATTGGGAAGGACCCTACAAATCCGTGGCATTGCAGGAAAAGGCGCTTATGAGCTAGAGACTATGGATGAGAGAATTTTACCAACAAGTTGGAATGATGTTCATTTGAAGAAGTATTACTTCTAAGGAAAAGGAATACCCACGGTCAGGTATCATTATGTTCGATTTCATTTTAGTACAGTTAAAATTATACTAACCATTTTAGATGATAGGCAAAAAGCTAACCCATCACCAGATGATGATATTAGACCTGCATAGACACGAGGAAGTAACCGAATTCCCGGTCTAGGGTAACAACTTTCTGATGGACGTTTTAAAATGTTAAGTCATCACCATCTATATATACCTTCGAGTCACGTATGTTTTTCCTTTTCAGGAAAAGGACCACAAGACAGGAATAGTCAAGTGCTCGATATTTCATTCTTCAAAGCTCAAACACTTTGGGGACTATACAGTATGGAAGGCAAAGTAGAAGCAAAGAAGACTATCAAAAAAGTCAAAGCTCAAGCCCGAAGATCCATTTTCCCAACAAGTCAAGTGTTATGAGCAAAATCAAAGAGCTAAAGTCAAAAACACAAAGCCTGATTCAGAAACCTACAAAAAACATATTTGTGAATGTAAACGAATATTTAGGTTAAAGGCAGAATGTTAGTTACAGCTAAAAATTCATACCCTTGTATTTGTTCAAAAACTGTTGTAAATGAAAACAGTTACGGGTACAAATTCATACCCTCGTATTTATCCCGAATACGTTGTAAGAAAAACAGTTACAAAAGAGTTATAGACGAAACTCAAACACATGTAAAATTTTACGAAAGTTCAAATAATACAAAGACTTTCTTCAAAACATTGTTCAACAAAACATGTGAAATTCTTATCTCTCTTTTGTACATTTACACCATTATGAAGTTGAGACGTCTTCTTCATTAAGTGTCGATCATAAAAGGGC
Organism: Nicotiana undulata; assembly: GCA_005239495.1. Taxonomy (NCBI): domain Eukaryota; kingdom Viridiplantae; phylum Streptophyta; class Magnoliopsida; order Solanales; family Solanaceae; genus Nicotiana; species Nicotiana undulata. The sequence goes on along the minus strand of ML295829.1, from coordinate 10,961 downwards.
CCTCTTTTATAAATCGTACTTAATTTCAAAAAAAGGTACGAAATATCAAAGCATTTTTCAAATGCAAAGTTAAAAACTAAGGGGTAAAACAAAAACCCTAACGAAAAGCATGCAAAGACTTAAGAGTAAAACAGAAACTCGAGAAATCATAAGTCATGTTAATATTAATATTAATATTATGGCAAAAAACTAAGTACTAACTTAGTTTAAAGCCAGATTTGTTTATACAAAGGTTGCCAAGTTGTCAGTTGGGGACTTATAAGAACCAAACTTTACCCCAATGGGACCGGGAGTAACCATCTATTGTTCCAAAGAAAAAGAAAAAAAGATAGGGTTCAATAAACTCTTTCACTAGATTGAGGGGGGGGGGGGGGTTTTTTTTTTGGGCAGGGGGACCAATTTGGGGGGGGGGGGTTTGACAAACACCTCTCCAG
>ML295829.1:0-10502 GCA_005239495.1 Nicotiana undulata | reverse complement strand
GGGGGGGGGGGGGTTATCTTCGTTGGCAGGAGGATCAACTTGAGATGGAGAGGCTTGAACAACAGCTTCATCAGGGACCTCAACTTCAGGAGACGAGAAATTTTGACTTTGCCGAGACTTCTCAATCGTCTCTTTGGTCTTGGCAATTTCAGCTTCCAAGTAGAAATTCTCTTGGCCCATTTCCATCAATGTGTCAAGTCGGGAATTCAAATAAGCCCAACTAACATCAACAGTTGCTTTTTCCTCAAGAGCATCGTAGTCTTTCTCCCATTGTTCAATATCAACTCTTAACTCATCTCTCTCAGCCACGGTAGCATCATGAGAAGCCTGCAAAGTGGCAAGGGATCTTTCCAGAAACTGAATCTTATATGAAGATTCACGAAGGTCTTCTTGGGTCTGAGTAAGCGATTGTACAAGTTCACCAGCGTAAGCCTCCTTCTGTTCCAATAAAGCCTTCGGGCTCCTTATCTCTTCAGTGGCATGAGAAAGCTGCTCTGCAAAGGAAGACTCCAAGTTGCTTTTATCCTTACCTGTCTGGTTTGATTATGCCTTCTCTATGGCCAATTCCGCTGCAATATCTTTGATTCGCTGCTCCAAGGTACATTTCTCCTCCTCCATTTCCTCCATATCAAGCTGCAAACTCTCGAACTGCTCCTTCCAATTGTCAGCCTCGGTATGATAGTCATTAGCTAGTTGCTCCATTTGAACGATTCTTTTCATTAATTTTGTGCCAATAAGATTTATCTGCATAAAAGGATAAGTTAGATACGGTAAAGGATATGAAACAAAGGAGGAATGGTTTAAAGTCTACCTTCAGGGACGAGTGCACAATCTCGTTCATCCAAGTTAAGGAGCTATGACTCTCCAGCTTAGACTTCTCCATCGGGCCTATTAGAGGTTTTAATCATACATCTGCTTGGCCTGATTTCTTCAAGAGGCTGCCTCCCGCAGGAACCTCTATCATTACTTGCTTCATCACCCCCTACTGGAAGAACCTACTTTGACAATAGAAGACATGGAAGTAGGGGCGGATGTACGAGCCATGGATGGAATAGGCTGAGAAGCTGAAACAGCAACAGGAGCAATAAACGAAAGTTCTGCAGGAGCAGGTAGAGGGAAAATAGCAAGAGGTGCTTCTTCTGAAACTGAACCAAAGCCTTGCTGGAACAATTGATCAATTGACTCATGAACAGGAGAGGGAGTTTCATCTTCAGGAGCGAAAAGCTCTGATTCAGGTACGGGAGGTTCAACCATGGGGACAGATTCATCGTCAGAGACTACCCTCCTCCTTCTCGACCTATGAATCAGCGAACCTTCCTCCTGTCTACTTCATCCTCCAAGGTCTGGGACCCACTTGCCTTCCTTTTATACGAAGAGGAGCCAACGATGATTTCCTGGGCCTTAGCCAGGAAAAGTTTTGAAGCGGACACAGCAGCAACAGAAATTCCATGAGCAGGAAACCCCAGCAAATGAAAGGGATCAGATAAGCTCAAAAAGAGAAAGATAAGAAGTAGAAAAAACCTTACCATGAGTTTTCACCTTCCAACCAAACCTCGAAGAGAAGTACTTCCAAGAACGTTCTTTTAAAGGAGCGATCAACAGTAATTTTTCTACCCAGTTACGGAAACTGGAGACATTCTCGACGGTTCCCATGGTTGCTGCAAAAGAAAAAGAAACAGTTACGGTATTGATAATTTATCAAAAATAAAGAAGGAAAGTAAGCAAAATTGTACTCACGTGCAAAGTTCCACTTCTCAGGGAAGGGGAGATTTTCTTCACCTACTAAACATGCAGTAGGGACAACAACATACCGAGCATACCACCCTCTATCCTTGTCATCATCTGGTATAACTAAAACTCTTTTACTCCTAGCCGCGAGAGTAAAAACTCCTTGGCGAAATAACATCGGGGAATAGAGGTGAATAAGATGATGGAAACTAAAAGGGGCGGAAGCTAAGTTGGCCAAATACCTAAGGCATGGAACTGCCCACCAAACAAGAGAACCGGCTTGTCCCAAGCAAACATTGAAGAGTTGACAGAATTCAATGATAACAAGGTCGATAGGAGGCTTAAATCTTAATGTGAAGGGATAAGTGTATACAAAAGAATACCCAGTTCTATAAGAGGTTATTCTTTGATTGTCATTAGGAACTACAACTGGAAAATCAGACTTCCAACAGCAATCTCTACGTATGAGTGACACTAAACCCTCTGTTATTTGGGTAGGATAAAGGTCAACACTATCATATGATGACATGGAAGAAAGCTGCTTACTAATGGCCTCACTATCCTTTACAAAAGAAAACTCGACAGGGACAATCTCATCGACTCTCGGTTCACGAAGGGGTTCATTGTGTTCCCTACTCTTTGATGAAGACCTAAAAGCACTAGCCCTCGAAGAAGATAAGGAAGTATTGGACCTAGAAGATGGAGGAGGAGTAGTATGAGAAGAAGAACAACCCCTGGAAGGTGTAGAACTTAAACTTCTAAGTCTAGCACCCCTCTTACTCCGAATTGGAGTAGAAGAAGGAGCTAGTTTGATGTAACGACCCGACCAGTCGTTTTGAGCTCTAGATCGTCATTCAGCAGTTTGGGGCTGTGAGAAGCTTCGTTTCAGGTATTATGACTCGTAGGCGTGGTCGGAATTGATTTTCAGGAAGTTCAGAGTCAATTTGGAAAGAAAATTCTCATTTCGGGAGCCTTAAGTTGGAAGAATTGACTAAGATTAGATTTTTGAGTAAACGGCCTCGGAATCAGGATTCGAAGGTTCCAGCAGGTTTTTATGATGATTTCGGACTTGGGCATATGTTCGGATCGGGTTTTGGATGACCCGGGAGCATTTCAGCGCAAATTGTAGAAGTTAGCATTTTAGAAGAAATTTCATAAGTCTGGGTTGAAGTGCATTTCGGTGATATTGATGTCCGTTGAGATTCCGAGTTTGGGAATAGCTTCGTATGGTTATTCTGGAGCTGGGAGCGCGATCGGAAGTAAATTCGGATGTCCGTAGGTCATTTTGAAGTCATTTGGCTAAAGATAGAAATTTGAAGGTTTTTGAGAAGTTTGACCGAGAGTTTGACTTTTTGATATCGGGGCCGGATTCCAATTCCAGAAGTTGGAATAGGTCCATAATATCGAATGTGACTTGTGTGCAAAATTTGAGGTCAATCGTACGTGATTTGATAGGTTTCGGCATCGAATGTGGAAGTTTCAAGTTCTAAAGTTCATTAAGCTTGAATTGGGGTGATTCATGATTTCGACGTTGTTTGATGTGATTTGAGGCCTCGAGCGAGTTCGTATCATGTTTTGGGACATGTTGGTATAATTGGTTAAGGTCCCGAGGCCCTCATGTGGATTTCAGAAGGTTAACAAAATGAATTTCGGAGTAAAAAAAATTGAAAAAACTGCAGAAATTCTGCTGCACTTTTGGACAGCAACTGGTGCGTCGTGGAGCCGATTTTGGAGGCATATATATCAAACTCTATGAGGAATCTGAAAATTAGCAAAACATGAAAATTGGAGACCTTGCATTCTAGTTTCCAAAAAGATAAACTATTCACCATTTGCATATTTGCACATAAAGTTATGATCGATTGAATGAAGGCTGGTAAAGTTGTTTTTGCATTTTCCCTAAAAATTTCTGATGCGAGGAGCCTACTTTGGAAGCTTATATCACGAAATATATAAGGAATCTGAAACTTTGGCAAACAAAAAAGTTGTAGCCCTTGCAATCTCGTTTTCAAAAAGTTAAACCATTCGTCATTTGGAGATTTGTACTGAAAGTTATGATCGATTGAATAGGGGTTGGTAAAGCTGTTTCTAGTGGACTTTTAGTGACGAAATTGGACGTTTAGTGACGGATTGGCAGAAACTTAAGGACCAAAAATGGTCATTTCCTTCATTTCGTTTTGGATTTTTGGAGCACGATTCTTGGGCGATTTTAGGGCGATTTTCACGGGAAAACATTGGGGTAAGTGTTCCCTATCCTATTTTGATTATATTTCATGATTCCATACTCATCTACATCATGAATCAATGAATTTATTGAAGAAAAATCTGTTTTTTTAGCAAATCTTCCAAAAACAAAAATTTAAGATTTGAAAGCCAATCCGATGTCGGAATTCGATAATTTTTGCATGGTTGAGCTCGTATCGGAAGGGGTTGTCGGATTTTGTGAGTTTCGTCAGTTTCTGAGACGTGGGCCCGAGGGCAATTTTGTCAACTTTCCGAGCGAAGTTGGGAATTTATATAAATTGAATTGTTATAAGTATTAGAGTATATTTTCATTGGTTTGCCCGTTATTTGGATAGTTTTGGGGCGTTGTGCATCAATTTGAGTCGTCGGAAGGGCTTGGAAGACGGTTATGTAACCTCGGAGGGAGGTAAGTCTCCTTTCTAACTTTGTGAGGGGGAATTGTCTCCATAGGTGAACTAAATGAATATATGCTATGTTTGCGGGGGGTACGCACGAGGTGACGGGAGTCCGTGCGTAGCTACTGTTATGCCATGTCCGGGTAGTCTAGGACCCACATCATGCCTTGCGTTCTTTCTAGAAATAAATTATATGCTTTATGAATTGATGCTATATGAAATTTTGGTTTTCCCTGAGATCACAGAAATTTAGTAACTTAAAGGAATTGTTCATTGAAGGTAATTTATGAAAATGATGTATGTGCATGTGACCGCTTCGCAATTTACATTCCGCGAGCGGAGTGTTATTTCCCCTACTCTCATGGGAGCGGGTCGTATGCCACGGCGGGATTGAAAGATGCACTTATGGTTCGGGTCTTTCGACCCTCGTCAATGCATATATATGATCATTTTATGGCAAAGATGCACTTATAGTTCGGGCCGAACGACCCTCGACATTTCCTACACAGATATATACATATAACATACCACTTGTGACCCGAATTGTTAAAGTGTCTTAAGGACGTAAATTGTTAAATGATTTCATGGATAATGACTTGACAGATATTTGGGGGGGAAATGAAGTAGAAATTATTTATTTACTTCCAGTGTTTATTGCATTGCAGTTACTTTTAAAGTTTATTGATCTTATTACCCTCATATGTCTTTTGCTGCTGTCATATATTGTTAAATTATATTGTTGGATCCTAGTGAGTTTCAAGTCGACCTCTCGTCACTACCTCTCTGACGTTAGGCGGGATACTTACCGAGTACACGTTATTTTCGTACTCATGTTACACTTGCTGTGCATTTTATTGCACATGTACTTTCATAGCGATGAGGCTGGTTTGGAGACTTAGGCAAGCTGCATCATCCGGAGGCGATCCGCACCCGGCAGAGTCTTCTTCTATGTATTGTATTTATTTTATTCTAAAGTCCTTGTCCAACTTGTATTTCAGACAAGTGTTGTAGTATTTAGTAAAACGTCTTAGAAATTGCTCATGTACTTGTGACACCGGGTTCAAGGATGTATTTTATTAAAGTGGAAAATAGACTGTTGTTTTTACTTAATTGGATTTCATCTAGTTATTATGTATTAAAGTGAAAGGTAACGATTGTAAAAATGTTGAAACGGGAATTTATTTTAAATTAGTTAATGATTGGCTTGCCTGACAGTGGTGTCCGGCGCCATCACGACCTTATGGATTTTGGGTCGTGACAACATGGTATCAGAGCGCTAGGTTCCCTTAGGTCTCACGAGTCATGAGCAAGTCTAGTAGAGTCTTGCGGATCGGTACGGAGACGTCTGTACTTATCTTCGAGAGGCTATAGGGTTGTTAGGAGTACTTCCTTTCTTGATTCCTCATCGTGCGATTCGATTCCTTTGAGGCTTATGCATATGTTTCTTTCTACTCAATCTTATACGTCGTGAAGCGCTTGCTATGAAACGTGGATTTGAGGAATTGAAATTGTGCCACGGATATGGTGCGAGATGTTTTCCATGTGTAGTTGGTTGGGGTTATTGTTGTTGCCCTGCAGAAGAATATTATGTTATTTCAGCTCGGTTGTTGTGTGTATGAGAACTTTGAGGCTATGCTTGGATTGTTATGATGCTTACGATTGGTTATCGCGCGGTGTTGATATGATGGTAGAATGATTTACATATGTCGGGGGTAATGAATGACTTGAAGGGAGGTCTTCTCAGAGCGTAATTTCGAGATTTCAGTATTTTAGTTCCGGCGGAGGAAGGGCAATTGGACTGTGATGTTCAGGTCTGGGGGGTAAAGTAATAAGACTTGGTGTTATCAAGCGAGGTGGAGTTTTCATCAGTGATGTGGTATCGATGTTTTGATCGAATAGAATGTGTTAAGTTTTCTGGTGTTATAGTTCTTCGGTTGCATTGGGTCAGAGTGTTGTGAAGTAGTATTGAAGAATCGGTTGTCAGAGACCGTGAGGTGCGGTGGTTCAATACTGGATAAGTGTTGATAATGAAGGCAGCTTGAGAGAGATGGTCTTCGGGGAGTCGAAGTTATGATGGTATGTTGGTTCGGGTGTTGCAGAGGATGATATGGAATTGAGGCAGCAATTGAGCAGCATACGATGAAGGAATATAGGTGAAAAGTGCTAGGTGGTGGTTCCATTTCTAAAAGGCCAGGCGTAAGAGAAGGAAGTCAGGTAGTGCTTAAAGGAATGAGGTTAACCAAAGTGGGAGAGCAGCATCATAGTAGTGAATTTGAAGATGTTGTAGCGCATTTAGTAGATGTCCATGAGGAGCGGACGGACGGGCAAAGTTGGTGAATGAGAGAAGGCTTAGGATGGGGTATTGATGCTGCAGAGAGTGTGCATTTCAACGTCATTGGAAGGTGTCAGTTGGTGATTTCCACAGGTGAGTTATCTCCTGTGAGTAGGTTAGCGGTTGTGTGATTGGCAAGTTTTGTGAGGAATCCTAGTGGTTATTCGGTAGGAGGCAGAATGTGTGAATGGTGTTAGAGAATTTGAGTATTTGGGGAATGCTAACAGGAGAATTCGGAAGAATTGGACGGATTGGTTGAGCAAGGTCATGTCAACAAAGGAGAAGGGATCTCAGCAGGGTCTAGAGTGGTGCAAGAGTAGCTTCGGGCTAAGTGGGGGTGTCCTACCACCTGCAGTTGGGTTGTAGGATGATGTTCTCATGGGGTTGCGTATTGTCGGCGTATTTTCAAGTTAGTACAACTAAGGGGAAAGGAGTAAAATGGTGATTTTGCGTGGGATTTGATGAATGTGTGCAAAAGTTGGCCCTATTGGACCAGGGTTAGACTTTGAAAGATTCAGAATTTATGCGTAAGGCATAGGCAAGTTGTAAGGGTAGTGGCTCAGACACGTGCTTCGTTGAGAGCATGTTCATGTGCTAGAAGAGCCTTGGAGTTGATTGTATTCGGGGCCAGTCAGAGTCGGTGACTCTCAGCAGCAGTCCTAGTAAATTCGAAAGTTAGAGAATGTGGTGTTTAAGGGTTTCGAGCAGCAGTATGATTAAGAATCGAGCTTTTGCAGCGTGATTTCTGAGAAAGTGGAAAATGGTTGGAGTGTTCTATGTTATTTTCAGCATGCAGGATAGTATTGGAGGAGTGAGAGAAATAAACTCCGGGTTGTAGAAAGTTTACCAGGAGGGTATGAGACGGGTTGCGGTCTCGTGAATCAAGGTCACTCGGGATGAGTGAGGGTTGAGTTTACTATGATTTGAAGGAAGTTACTACTATCTCTGAGGCAATTAAGATGATTAAAAGAAGATAGATTGGTTAGCCATGGTTGAAATGGCACATGGACGACAGTGATCAGTTCCTTCGGTGTGATTGAGTATGTGTATGGTTTGTGCAGATGTGTGTGGGGCATGTCGGCCGTTGTAATAGATTTCATTGGAAGCATTCAAGTGTTATGGCTTGTCAGGTATAGGCGGATCCCGGAAGGTTTATGGTGGTTCAGACCACTACTTAAGGATTTGCATGTATTGTGATTGTGAGAATTCGCTCGTGTGTTGTTATGGTTCTCATGAATTGGTAAGTAAAGGTTTCTATGTGATGAAGTGTTCACCCTATTAGCGGTTCAGGAAGTATGATGGAACTCCTATGCTACTCCATATCGGCATGTTGGGTGCAGTAGTCAGTATGGAGCTGGAAGTAAGAATCGGATTGCGGTTCGGTGTTAACAAGGATGTCATGAGCTCGAAGGAGCAAGAACAAGGGATGTGAATGCTTAGAATAAGCTGATGTTGTGTTCAGTGTCATCTGAGTTCGGTGTTTGGTGAAAAAGGCTTTGTATTCTGGTTACGGGTCCTTGAATTATTTTACATCCTTAGGGTGGTCGGTGGTATGGATGTGCATACTAGTTACCTTGTGTGGAAGACCGTGGGAGCATGACAGCGGGAAGATTGTATAAGTGTGACATGTAGTCACCTGATTGGTCGAAGAATTAGACCAAGTATAAAGGAGTGTAATATTGCTTAATTGAGAATTTATGCCTGGAAGGCGTTCGGTTCAATTGATTGTGGATTGTGGGGTATTTGTCCCGGTTATGATGGTTTTTCTTGTGTATTATGAGAGGAATTGGGGTATTATGGACCCATGTGAAGCTATTAGCCTAGTACAGTGTGAGCGGGATCAGCTTGAGGGTTGTGAATGGATTCAATGTGATTGTGGGCTTCACGTGAATCAGGTATGTCCATTTTTGTATAGCGCTCCTTGAGGAGGGGTGTTGGAATATTAGCCGTTGTTCCGTCTTCGTCAAATTTAGGTATATTATGATCATGCCGTGTGAGTTGTGAAACGGCTTGGTAATTTCTTATGTGTTGAGATTCCGCGTAGTGATGAGGTTATGTGAGCGGGATGGCTCTCGAGATTCAGATTTTATATATCGAACCTCAGTTGTGCTTGAGTTTGTAGCATATGGCTCTATCAGTCTCCCCAGAATGGTATTATGCACTTAGCGTGCTTGTGACCAATATTCAGTAATTTGTAATAGTGAGCAATTCAACTTCGTGTATATTTCCTTATGTAAATCTTATGATGGGATCGGGTGGCATGCCGCCGTGGGTATGTTGTTTGGATCGGGTTGCACGCCGCAACAATGTGATGTTGAGTACGGTTCCCTATAATTACTTTTCTTGTGTTTTACTTCCTATTTTCTTAGGAAAGTTCATATTAGTTGCGTGAGTCGAGTAGTCCCTTCCTGAGTCATTTCCTTATGTATCATGTTCGAGTTGTGGCCTATTGGCGCATTATGGCATCGTGTGAGACCGATGGTCATGTCTGGGGGTGATTTGTTGGCTGAGCAATTCATACTGGGTGAGACGAGATGTATGGATCAGGGATCGATGCGATAAGATTATGTGAAGTATATTACAGGACAATTACCATTATTTGGTTCGTAATGTGATGATGATTTTAGTCAAGGGGAAATATTCAATATTTGGTTAACTCTGCAGTTGGTTAGGAATTTCTACACATATCCTCCGTTGTGGTGGTATCGTCAGCATTATAGCAGGATGTATATATATATCATAAGGTGCATTGGGAGCATCATATTCGTGGAATTTTGGCTATTAAGGTTCAGGGAGCGTCATTGTGGTTAGATGATGGATTATGATGTGTATGGTGTTGATTCAGCAAAGGTACGCAGTTGAGTTCTGGTGTATCGTGTGGTTAATTCCCACCCCTTTAGGCCGTGACGGCGCCTAACGTTGAACCCGCTAGGCCAGCCAACGTATAACTTGCAATAGTAATTTAAAACCATTTAATAAGAAATAAAACGCTAACCTTTCAACTTTAACTAATTCAATCATATACTGGGATAATAGTGGAAAATCGTTTAACCATACATCAAGAACATACCTTTCCCAACAATAATCTTTCCAACATCGATAATAAAAATAACAAAACTTGAATGCGGAAGGAAGAACATAAAAATCACGAAATAACGTAAACTCTCAAAACCGGGGTGTCACAATCTCACAGACTAACTACTAGAATACTAAATACAAGTCTGGAATGAAAGTACAACACTGTCTTGGAAATAAAGGAGAAAGACAATGAAGCGGTAAAGGGAAGAAGCATCGGGATCCACGGACGCCAGTGTATACCTCGAAGCTCTGATGTGGACTGAAGGTATCTCCCTCAGAACGCTCCACGCGGTCCAGTAGCAGGATCTGCACAACACAAGGAAGTGCAGTGTAGTATCAGTACAACCGACCCCATGTACTGAGTAAGTGCCAAGCCTAACCCCGGCCGAAGTAGTGACGAGGCTAGACTTAGCATAATACGATCACCTGTTTTAGTCTAAGCAAATATATGTGCGAGAACTAACCGATAATGAAAACAAGTATAATCAAATAGAAGAGATATGGGAACAAATATGGGAAAAGTATTAACGGGGCAGCAATAATATCGAAACTTAAACGATAAAATAAGATATGTGTACATGCTGGGGATACAAGAAAAACAACATCTAATTCACAACGGTACAGAGAGAATGCGACTGGAAAGTAAAAACAGAAACCGAAGAAACAGCTATCAGTATACGGAAATCAATCAAATAACAGAGCACGGCATGTCCCCTCGTGCGTAA
>MDKH01023383.1:0-17903 GCA_005239495.1 Nicotiana undulata | reverse complement strand
TTAATAACACTGCCCAGGGATTCCTTCACTGCGATCGCGACAAGGGCCCTGCGATCGCGAAGGATAACTGGCCAAACCTCTGCGATCGCTGTAGAGGTCCTACGATCGCGAAGAGTAACTGTGCCCGGCCCTTGCTTGGCACTATGCGATCGCGAGGATGGGGCTGCGATCGCGAAGGCATGGAGTCCAGCCTTCCACGTTCGCGAAGAGGAAGCTGCGATCGCGAAGAACAATCAGAAACCCATCCAAATTCCTTCTCCGCGATCGCAACCCACCTTCTGCGATCGCAGAGAAGGAAACCAGACAGCAAAAATCTTGTTTTTCCAACTTAGTTCCCGGGGGTCCAAAACTCACCCGAGCCCTTCGGGACCCCGTCCAAAAGCACCGACAAGTCTGTTTTCATGATACGTACTCGCTCGAACTTCCGGAACGCGAAAAACAACAACGAAACTCAGAATTCAAACCCAAAACCAAATTGAATCATGCTTAAGAACTTCAGATTCTAGAATTCATTTTAAATGCGTCGAACCGGCCTATACTTCTCGGAATGATTTCAAATTTTGCAGACAAGTCGTAAATGACATAACAGAACTATTCCCATTCTCGGAATTGCATTCGGACCTCGGTAACATAAAATCACATTCCAAACCGAATTTCAAATTCTATGAAAATCCTCAAAACTTCATTAACTCTAAATTTTCCCATTTGATCCGAAACCCGTCAAATCAAGTCCGTTTCTTACCAAATTTCACAGATGACGTAAATAACACATATTGAACCTGTCCCGGGATCCGAAACCATAATACGGGCCCGGCAGCATAGGCTTCACATCGAGGTTCATTTTCATAAGCCTTTATTATTTTCATAAAACAATTTTCTTTAAAAATTCATTTCTCGGACTTGGGTCCTCGGAATTCGATTCCGGGCATACACCCAAGTCCCATATTTTCCTACGGACCATTCGGGACCGCCAGATCACGGGTCCGGGTCCGGGTCCGTTTACCAAAAATGTTGATCAAAGTAAACTTTTATTCAATTAATTATCATAAATTCAACTCTTTATCAAGTTTCCACATCGAGGTAAGATTAACAGAGGCTTTCGAGGCCTCGGAACACAGTCATAATTAAATTTACATAAGATGACCTTTTGGGTCATCACAATCTCCCCCTCTAAGGTCATCTTATGTAGATTGTGATTCTGTGGGAGGAGATTGTGATGACCCAAAAGGTCATCTTATGTAAATTTAATTATGACTGTGTTCCGAGGCCTCGAAAGCCTCCGTTAATCTTACCTCGATGTGGAAACTTGATAAAGAGTTGAATTTATGATAATTAATTGAATAAGAGTTGACTTTGATCAACATTTTTGGTAAACGGACCCGAACCCGTGATCTGGCGGTCCCGAATGGTCCGTAGGAAAATATGGGACTTGGGCGTATGCCCGGAATCGAATTCCGAGGATCCAAGTTCGAGAAATGAATTTTTAAAGAAAATTGTTTTCTGAAAATAATAAAGGCTTATGAAAATGAACCTCGATGTGAAGCCTATGCTGCCGGGCCCGTATTATGGTTCCGGAGCCCGGGACAGGTTCAATATGTGTTATTTAAGTTGTCTGTGAAATTTGATAAGCAACGGACTTGATTTGACGGGTTTCGGATCAAATGGAAAAATTTAGAGTTAATGAAGTTTTGAGGATTTTCATAGAATTTGAAATTCGGTTTGGAATGTGATTTTATGTTACCGAGGTCCGAATGCAATTCCGAGGATGGGAATAGTTCCGTTATGTCATTTACGACTTGTCTGCAAAATTTGAAATCATTCCGAGAAGTATAGGTCGGTTCAGCGCATTTAAAATGAATTCTAGAATCTTAAGTTCTTAAGCATGATTCAATTTGGTTTTGGGTTTGAATTCTGAGTTTCGTTGTTGTTTTTCGCGTTCCGGAAGTTCGAGCGAGTACGTATCATGAATACATACTTGTCGGTGCTTTTGGACGGGGTCCCGAGGGGCTCGGGTGAGTACCCTCGGGGGCTAAGTTAGAAAAACCAGATTTTTGTTGTCTGGTTTCTTTCTTTGCGATCGCAAAAGATGGGTCGCGATCGCGGAGAAGGAATTTGGCTGGGCTGCTGATTGTTCTTCGCGATCGCGGAAGGCTGGACTTCATGCCTTCGCGATCGCAGCCCCATCCTCGCGATCGCATAGTGCCAAGCCAGGGTCGGGCACAGTTACTTTTCGCGATCGCAGGACCTCTGTCGCGATGGCAGAAATCTGGCCAGTTGGCCTTCGCGATCGCAGGGCCCTTGTCGCGATCGCAGTGAAGGAATCCCTGGGCAGTGTTATTAAATACAGGACTTAGCATGTTTCCTCCATTTTCATCTTCCTCCTCAAGTCTTTAGAGAGCTCTTCAAGGAACCTTCCACCACTGTTATTGAGGTAAGTAAATTCCATGGTTTTACTAGTTTCAAACATCAATTCCTAGTTAAATTCCCTACTAAGTTATCAAAAATCATAGAATTAGGTAGTAATTTTAGGGCACTTGGGGATTTTGTGATTTTTCATTTTAGGCCATGAATTCAAGTAGAAATCACACCTTAATGATCCTTAGGCTTTGGGAGAGTGATCCCTTCAAGAATTTTCGGAATTTGAACATGCGGGACCGGGGTTGGAATTTTGGAATTCTTCAAGAATAGCGATTTTATTGAATAACTAGGATAATTTCCCACATTGTGCATGCATTGATTTGATTTTACACCTTTTGGCTAGTTGCGAGTCCTCGGGTGTAGAGTTCGGAGTTTCGGGCGCAATTGTGGTCTGAGGGGTTGATTCGACTCGAGGTGAGTCTCCTTTCTAACCTTGTAAGAGGGAATTGTCCCCATAGGTGATGTATATGCTATGTGTAAATTGTTTGGGGGCTACGTACGCGCCAAGTGACGAGAGTCCGTACGTAGCGGCTATCATTGTTATGTCCGGGTAGTTAGGCCCACATCATGCCTTATATGCTTCCTCGTAATGCTTTATATGCCTTATATGCTTCCTTGCAATGCTTTATATGATTCATTGTGACGCCATATATACTATGAGATTATGTTTTGTATAGTATTGTTCCTCTGAGTCTTTATGGAAAATTGTTGAATGGAAAGGAATTTGTTATGAAAAATATTTGAAATATGTATGGGATTGGGTAGTACGCCACTATAGAGTTGAAAAGTATTTGAAATATATATGGGATCGGGCCATATGCCACGGCAGGGTTGAAAAGTATTTGAAATATATATGGGATCGGGCTGTACGCCACGGCAGAGTTGAAAGGTATTGTACACATATGGGATCAGGTCGTACGCCACTGCGAGTTTAGAAGGTACCTTATGGGAGCGGGCCGTACGCCACGGCGGATCTAAGACTTGGTGATTCTTGTTTCGTTTCGGTGGTCCTACCCTTGAAAGTGCATTATTGCTTAATTCAGTAGTTGTTTGGATTTCCGCTCTTGATATGTACCTGTTGCTTATTTCCTGACATGCCACTGTATTTCATTATATTCTATCATATGTTATTACTGTTGGACCTTATTGAGTATTGAGTCGACCTCTCGTCACTACTTCTTCGAGATTATGCAGGATATTCACTAGGTACATATTTATTTAATATGTACTCATGCTGCACTTATGTACTTAACTGTACAGGTTCTGAGGCCGGTGCTTCTGGTTATTGTACCGGAGATAGACCTTGAGCTAGTGGACTTGACTTCACGGTCAGTTGCTTCCTCTGGCGATCCCCAGCAGCACCATGGAGTTTCATTTACTTTTGTTATTTTTCCCGTCTATTTCATTCAGACTGTGGATTTGTATATATATTATTATCCTTTGTATATTCCATTAGTTTGCCCATGACACTCGTGACACTAGTTCCTGGCAAACATGTAGTGTATATTTTGGGATTTGGGGTTGTATATGCATACATATGCTTTATGTTGGCCATGTATTGTTATGATTTTCGTTTCATGTCACGCTATCCTCATGTTTAATTGCTTAAAATTGGTAATATTGACTTGTTTAATCAAATGGGAAGGGTAACACTTAGTGTAATTCATATTGGCTAGCCTAACCCCGTCGTTGTGCGCCATCACGGCCTGGATTTGGATTGTAGGTCGTGACATTTTAGCATCTAAATATTTAGTTTAGGTCTAGTATCTCTATTTTAACTAGTTTTGACACTTTTATTTAATTTTATCACAAAATAAAAATTACAAAAATATTCACTTTGTTTTCAAGAATATCAGTATTTTTGATAGTAATATTATTTGAAGTTTTGCGATGAATTTAATTTAATCCTATTTTTATCTTTTAGCATAATTTTAAGAAAAATACCAAAAATAATTTTAGTTTTAATAGTTAGTTTTATGTGTATAGTTTATTCTAATTAACTAAGAGCGATATTTTTAGTTAATAAATTTCATATATTGAAGAAGCCCAATTGCCCTTGGTCCAATTTAAAAAGTCCAATAGAACACCCTTAGTACTCATCCCTAACCTTAGAGACACCCTAACATTAAAAAAGGAAATATTTTCGTTCTTATACCATATAGGAAACTATATTACCAAATATGTTCATAGTTTGCATATTACCCTCCATGCTAATAGTATTTCTACAAAATATATATAATTCATTAAATAAGGAATCATCGTAGGTGTAGACTTCTTTATTTAGGCGCGCTAATATTGAGGAATTAAAGATTCTTTCAGATATTTTATTAAATAAGGAATCATTGTAG
Source organism: Nicotiana undulata (assembly GCA_005239495.1). Classification (NCBI taxonomy): domain Eukaryota; kingdom Viridiplantae; phylum Streptophyta; class Magnoliopsida; order Solanales; family Solanaceae; genus Nicotiana; species Nicotiana undulata. The sequence continues at coordinate 13,137 of MDKH01023383.1, read as the reverse complement.
CTGCAAGCTTCCTTATTTAGGCGTGCTAATATTGGGGAATTAAAGATTCTTTCAGATATTTCAAACGCAAATCACGTTGTATTAATTTTCGTCTCTTTCTATTCAAATTGTACGACTCTGTTTTTGCGATACACTCTGTTTTCGACATTTTTTTTTCCTGATTTCAAAAATAAAAAACAACTAAAACTTCTACAAATCTTTTGCAAAAAACGCAATTATGTCGAAAATCCCAATTATGCTACAATTGAATGAGAATTGGGATATTAAAATTCACTGTACCCAATTTGTAAACATTTTGTAGATAAATTGTAGATTATTAGTATTCTAATTGTAGATGTTTTATTTTCTGTTTTCACAAATAAAAACAACTAAAACTTCTACAAATCTTCTGCAAAAAACACAATTATGTCAAAAATCTCAATTATGCTACAACAGAATAAAAATTGGGATATTAAAATTCAATGTACCCGTTTTGTAGATATTTTGTAGATAAATTGTAGATTATTTGTATTCTGATTGTAGATGCTTTGTTTTCTGTTTTCACAAATCAAAAACGACTAAAACTTCTACAAATCTTCTGCAAAAAACGCAATTATGTCGAAAATCCCAATTATGCTACAATTGAATGGGAATTGGGATATTAAAATTCAATCTACCCAGTTTGTAGATATTTTGTAGATAAATTGTAGATTGTTTGTATTCTGATTGTAGATTCTTTGTTTTCTGTTTTCACAAATCAAAAACGACTAAAACTTCTACAAATTTTCTGCAAAAAATGCAATTATGTCGAAAATCCAAATTATGCTACTATTGAATGAGAATTGGGATATTAAAATTCAATGTACCAAGTTTGTAGATATTTTGTAGATAAATTATAGATTGTTTGTATTCTGATTGTGGATGCTTTATTTTCTGTTTTCACAAATAAAAAACAACTAAAACTTCTACAAATCTTCTGCAAAAAATGCAGTTATGTCGAAAATCCCAATTATGCTACAATTGAATGGAAATTGGGATATTAAAATTCAATGTACCCGATTTGTAAATATTTTGTAGATAAATTATAGATTATTTATATTCTGATTATAAATACTTTATTTTCTGTTTTCAAAAATAAAAAAACAACTAAAACTTCTACAAATCTTCTGCAAAAAAACGCAATTATATGAAAAATCCAAATTATGCTAGAATTGAATAACAATATGAGAAAGTTGATAATTTGTTTCAATGTTTTAATCTGTAGTAATTTACTGATCCTATATCGCATTTGGACACATTTTGGCATTGATTAAAGTAGGTGATTGATTAAAGCTTTTCATCTTGCTTCTGTCACTTTTAATTTGAAACTTTTTATTATACAGATGTTGATTGTTCGCATATGAAGAGGCGTGGAGAAGAGTGTTTTTCCATCTGGATGCTAGAGTATTGTTTGCTCTAAAGTCTAATAAGGTAGCGTGTAACTTCAATTTTATTGTTCGGCTTCGTTCCACTTCGTCGTTCTCTATTTGATGTTGCTTCGAAATTGAAGGGCCACCGTTCATGCTCTTGAATTTTTTTGTTTATTTAATAGTCGGGCTTCAACTCTCAGAACTTTTGGTTGCAACCAACTGGTCTAATTAAGTCTCAAAGTTTAGGTTTTAAGGTTTAATTAAAGCTTCTACTTACTATCAGGTCGTACGACAAAGAAGGAGAAAGATTGCACTCCATTTGATTTGAATGAGAAAACTTCGGTTGCTGCTAAGTCATGCTAATTGCTACAAAGGAATCATCAAAGTCTTTGAAGAAGATGATATTTGTGGGCTTGTGAGTAGTAATTTCGTAATTTGGGGGTTTGTGGCAATTGAAATTGTTAATAGTAATACTGAATTTGTGAAGTGTTTCCAGTCGTTCCTCTCTTCCGAGTTCCGACGGCCCTCGCGGAGCAAACTGGAGTTTTAAAACGGTATAGACAAAATTTTCCTCTCCCTGATGCATGTTGTCTCTCTTTCCGATTTTATAAAGTTTACAATATTTTTATCTCTACTCTTATCTCTCTTCGACTTTACAAAGCTACTGTTTTTTCATATTGCAGTGCTAATACTGATTGACGATAAAAGAGTATAAGAATGGAGAGAACTCCATCGGCTTGTGCGATGCAGTGGAGCATTGACCTTGAAAAGGGCCTCCGTTCTAATAAACCTGGTGAGTAATAATTTTGTTTATTAATTAAATTAAGAGTTCCTTCTGCGTAGTAGTAGCTTTTAAGCAAAGTGTTAGTAGGTGATTTTATCAAAAAATGGTGACGTCTAACTGTTAGAAGCTGAAAATAAGGAGTTCGATGTGTGTTCTTAAAACTGTTAACACTAAAAGGTGCTTATTATTACGAAAATCTTAATCCTAAAGTTATAGTTCTGCGATAAGCTGATTTCCATGAAAATATTGTATCACAGGCATATAATTATAGACTTTTGAAAATAATTAATATCCTGGGTAATCCTAGTTGAAGTATATGTTTATGCTATTGCATTATAAAAAATCTCTCTGCTTTACAATTTAATCTTCTTAAATACAGTTGAATTGCACAATTCACTGATTTTGGAAGACGACAACAATTTATACCACTATCACACTGAAAAAAGTATAATACAAAGCCTACTTTGTCCAAACGTATGCCTAAATTAAAAATTATAATACAAAATGAGTCTAAAATCCGAAAAAAGAGCACGTTAAAATACAATATATTAGTTGATTTATCTCCACCATTTGATCAATTTAGGATACGATATAACGTAGTGCAATGGATATGCAAATCCATTTGAGTTTTGCAGTTGTCATTAGGGAGCCTTGCAAATCTCATATGTAATATTGACACAATTAAAAATCTGTTTCAAACTGGATGTTTGGTCAAATGGCAACATGATATTTGTAGATAATGGTAGTACTTATCATAAGGGATGGAATTATCACTTACGTGTTGGCCTTTGAAGAGAAAGAAAACTACAGCTTCTCCAGAACATAAAAACAATAATAAGTAAGAGTGAAATGAAGGGTATTTTGGAGATTATAAGAAAATTCAAGGGATAACAGAGTAAAATAATTGGTCAAACTCAAAGAGCTTGTAGACTGAAAAGCATAAGTGAGGGGTGAACAACTTATGGCTTCTTTTGGCTTAAAAGCACCTTTGGTATTTACCAAACACCAAAATAAGCCAAAGAGTGCTTAACAACTTGTAATCCCATCCAAACACCCTCTTTTCGATTTCTATAAGAACGTCTTTTGCTCTTACAATTTTCAATGATGATTCCAGTTTGATTGTCAATGTCTCTTAAATGTTGTGAAGAATCATTGTTTTCTGAGTGATACTTGTGTATTCTTTCTCATGTTAGGTAAATCTGCAGAAGCCATACTAGATATTGGGCCAAAACTTGAGTGGTGGAGTAGAGAGTCAAATCTTAGTGCTGCTGAGTACAAAGTATTTCGCTTAATTCCTGGGGAGGATAAGCTATTTGCAAATACTATCCTCCTTAGGCTTGTAGATGCATTTAAGTCAGGGGACAAACATACGAAGCTTTGCATTGTGAAGATTTTCTTGTCCGAGCTCAAGCAGAGGAGGCGATTGAGGAGCAAGGGGAGAAAAGATAAGGGAATCCTTTCGAAGGATAAATTAGATAGCTATAGAGAACTTCTAAGTAGAATAAAGATAGTATTCGACACTGGAGACGTTGAAGAGAGAGCATTGGCTTTAGCTTTATTTGGTTGCTGGGCTCATATTGCAAAAGATAGTGCTGATGTAAGATACCTCATCCTCTCAAGCTTGGTGTCTATGCATGTTCTGGAGGTAAGACGTGCTCATATTACTCAGCACTACATATTATTTTGACATTATTTAGCTAATATTCATATTACTTATATGTGCATAATATTGGCAGGAGATGAGTTTAGATTGAGTAATGTGGTCAGCGGTTCATATAGCCGACCCCAACTTGTTTGGGACTAAGGCATAGTTGTTGTTGTTGTATTAGCCCAATATTGCTGACTGTTTTTTCCCGGTAAACGACTTTACAGTCCATATGGGGCTTGTATGAGAGAATTTCATCACAACAGCTTATCCACTGCTTGTTAGGATTCAGTTTAGGGAAGACTTTATTAAGGTGTAGGAGTACAAGATGTTTCACCCTGTCCATAACACGTTTGGTTGGTAAATCTGCTTGCTCTTCCATGCTTCCCAGTTCCCTAATTGTGTATAGGGATGATTTGGAGCAAGTGTGCTGAAGAGCATTGTAGGATATAAATGATCAAGATTTCCTGCCATTTCACCCGAAATAGATTTCAGAATAGTTTCCATATTTTGGCAGCTAGCTCGCCAGTCATAACTAAGTTCCCATGGAACGTGTACCACGTTCACGCATTATGCCAGAAAATCTGAAATCTGAATGGTACCATGTATAACTTTACAAAAGCCTCCACTTGAAAAAGTAGACTTTGGAAGTAAGCACCTTGAACCCTCAGGGGTTGGCCTGGTGGCAATAGTCTTGAGCCTTGGGGTTTGCTCCCTTTCAAGGTCTCAAGTTCGAAACCCACTGGGTGCAAACAATTTCTGAGGGCCATCGGACTAGGTATAACCTGATTCAACCGTGGTGCACTTGCGGGAAACTCCTTGCCGAGGGCCTGTGCACCACTTGGGTGTCCGAGTCTCTTAGAGCCCCGACTAATCCCAGGGGTGCACTTGCGGGAAACTCCTTGCCGAGGGCCTGTGCACCCCTGGGATTAGTCGGGGCTCTAAGAGACTCGGACACCCAAGGCTATCAAAAAAAAAAAAAAATAGTAAGCACCTTGTTCCAAATCTGGTTCTAGGTGTCGTGAAATAAAATCAAAACTTCTTCTCAATCTGTGAGGCAGTCCTCTAAAATTTTCTTCTAGGACAAATATTAAATTTAAGTCTCCCTCTATGTGCCGTGGACCTTCTGAATTTTCCGCTGAGGATCTAGTCTGCTCTGCTCCCTTAGAGCTAACTCCTTCTAGCTGTGCATTTGTGATAAATGCAACTATGCAAGTAACACAAACTGGAGAGTTTTATATTCAGAGTGGTTCAGCTGAATACTAACATGTTGTTTGTTTGATCTTCAATGATCTGATAGTCAAAATAGGAGTCCAAAATATTCACAGTTTCCCGTTTATGTTATGAAAACAATGGCAAAACCAAGTTCTTTCCTAAATCCTTCAATCTTGTCTTTACTAACCAAAGGCTCTTAAGACCGACAAAAGATAGGTGATTAGTAGATCTAAAAAAATTTAAGTCTTGAAAAAGCATTAGGGATTTAATCCCTTTAATCGCATTATTGATGGATCATTGGGCAACTGCAAGATTTTTATGTTTGGAATTCTTTTTTATGCCCTTGGGAAAGGTCTGATCATCTTTCCTAAATCCTTCAATCTTGTCTTTACTAACCAAAGGCTCTTAAGACCGACAAAAGATGGGTGATTAGTAGATCTAAAAAAATTTAAGTCTTGAAAAAGCATTAGGGATTTAATCCCTTTAATCGCATTATTGATGGATCATTGGGCAACTGCAAGATTTTTATGTTTGGAATTCTTTTTTATGCCCTTGGGAAAGGTCTGATCATCTTACCTCCTATGAAAAATTATTCTCCGAGGCGATGATCTCCCTCTAGTAATTAAACTAATTGTGGAAGTTTCAGCATGATCAAAATTCTAAGGGGCAAAAGGAGTTAATCAAGCGTTCAGCGATCTCATCCTCTATGGACCCTCCCGTGGTTCCTTTCTTTGCTATCGTTCCCACTGCCCTCCCATCTGTCTGATATTCCTAATCAATGTGAAAGGGGTATCACTCTGTTCATTGTCTCCTTTGTCCATAGAGAACTTCGATTGCCAATACTTGACCATCTTATTTTGCATTGCTTTCCTTTTTGTTTATAGTCCAGAGATTGAGGTAACACTAACTACATATTGTTTCTGTTTGTGTCTAATTTTTGGCGTGAATGATAACTGATACAAACATTTTGCATCTATCTACAGGCAAAGGCTTCTTTGTTTGCAGCTGGATGCTTCTCTGAACTGGCGAACGACTTTGCTTATGTATTTCTGGAAATGCTTGGAGGTATGTTGATGTCATCTGAAACATCAAAGGTTATAAGGTTAGCAGGAGGACGTGCTTTTGCTAAAATGTGGTGCTCACTTTTAGTAGCGGACAGAGCTCATAAGGTTCAGTATTTCTCTTCAATATGTGTTTCTGCCACCAAGCACATGCAAGCGTTCTGATTACACTTTTCGGCACATTACACTTTTTGGCACATTACACAGGCCCCTTATCCTTCTTTCCCTTTTTGTTTTGCTCTAAAAGTGCTTGCTTTTCGAACAAAACATTTTTCAGAAACCATATTGTTAACAGACAGAGATGACAACCTTATGCATGGTGAATGCAATGTTTTTCCTTTGTATGCATGAAACGCTAGTTATAATCTATTAATGACTATTGCAATAGTTTCTTGTTGCAACTTACAACTTCAATAAAATAGGTTTTTAACGATACCAGGTACACCTGTATTTTCTAACCACTTGCTTACATGCAGAAGTGAGTTCAAATTTCTATTGCAGCGCTAAAGTGGACCTTTCTGATATTGCAGACTGGTATGAAGCTTATCCTAGAATCTTCAGAAGAAGACTTCTCATTGGTGATGCTAGTTTCACTTTCCAAAATAGCTTCTAAATGGACATCTTTAATTCCTATACAGGTATATAATTTTACTCATTTATTTTGATTTTCATTGTCTCTATTGCCAATAAACGTACAAAGAGAGAGGCACGAACTACAAAAATGATAAGGAAAAGAAGAAAAGAAATGGAAGCTAAGTGTTGCTTCAAAGTCCTAAATCATTAATGGTAAAGAACTGCAATGATGACAAAGGAAATAGAAAAATAAGATGGAACCAATTTAATTTTCTTGAAATGAAACTTAAGACCCAAAAAGCACAAAAGAGCAACTACCATATTTTAAGGTTTTATGTAATCTTACAAGATGGATATGTTGGTAAACTGTGTGTATAACTGGTGTTAGGAATTTATGATATTAATTTGAGCTTAATTATACAATGTCATAAGTCTTGAAAAATGATAAAAATCAGTGCATAACCGGAAACGAGAGAAGGTTGCCTAAGATGGTTTTCACCATCTCCTATGTGGACCTCCAAATATATCATTTAAGGCACGACGCTGGCTTTAGAGAAGCTTCTGCCAGAGTAAGCATAAGTGCGAAGTATAGGGAATCTCCAGCTTTAGAGAGCCCCTAATTTAAAAGACCATTTCTTTACCAATATTAGAATGAAATAGGCCTGAATAAAGCAAAATGTATAGAGAAGAATCATATTTACTTGGGCTAACTAGCTTGGGATTTAGGTACAGTTGATTGATTGATTTAATATGTAAGGCCATGCGATATTACTATATTAGTCATGACTGAGGTGGTCTCTACAAACTAGTTGAATCATAGACTATATAATATCTAAATCAGGGACATCTATTGTACTTTCTACCTGATTTTTTGCATATTTATTACTGGATTTTGGTAACAGATGAAATTACTCTTCTTTACCAGATGGAACTACTTTTCTCATTTATGGCAAAGGACAGAGGTTTGAGCCTGCAAGCTTTGGCATTAAAATGCCTCAATTTCATTTTAGCCAAAGGGATTTATCACTTCCATGCCAGTTCAAATGTGACTCTAAAGTTGTTTGGTGTCATAAATCAGTCTGATTTTCCACCAGCTTTACAGTTTGAAGCTCTAAGAGCTTTATACAAGGTATTTCTTTCGTTTTGTCATATTTATGGTATTGGCATCACACGCCTACAGTTTACGTTCTATTACATTGCAGATGCCGCTGCCCATCCTGGAGACAATTCCATGCACAGAGATCCTCACTAGTTTCTCCAAGTTCTTACAAATTGTTGAGTTCAAACTACATTCTTCAATTATCTCAGAGAGGCTTTTCTCTATTCATGTATTAGCTAGTATTTTTGACAAGCTTTTGGGAATACCGAAAGATGCAGCTGGTGGAATTGCTTCAATTGTTGCATCTCGCACGGTTACTTTCACCATGGATCGTATCTCCCAACTAATAAAGTTAGTGGTTGATAATCCCCATCCAAACAAAGAGGCGGAGCAGGAGGTAAAGAGTTTACTCTTTATTTTAGTTAATCTGGTCGAAAGACATCGAGATCTCTCTGGTATTGTACTGGATAAGATCTGTGTAGTTATCGAACATCTGGTCCGCATGCTCAATGAAGTTACCAGCATGGAGAATTCAGGCTCAGAAGATCATCATATGACAGAGCTCGACAAAGAGAACCATACATCAACTGCATCGAGAGTTTTGGTTTGTTCATCCCAGATTCTGATAACTTGCTTTGAAATGCTGGAAGTTTCCACTGCTGGTGCCACCGAAGTCTTTAACAGAATGGAGCATTTGGTTGAGCATGTGCACCGGTGCAGCTTACTTCCTGTTTACATCCGCCTAATATATCACCTTTTATTGCACTTCCATGCTGGATATCACTTTATGTGGCTGAAGATAGGGGAAGATACGGTTTCTAATAGAAATTATCGTCTATCTCGTTGTAGTTCTCTCTCAGCTGATGGTTCCCTATCCCAGAATGAAAGTCTCATTAACGACTGTGTGAAGGAAATTTTGGATAAAAAAGACTATTGGTCGTCTTATAAGCTTGGAAAATATGCGGCATGTCATGGTGCATGGTTGGTAGCTGCTTGCATATTTGGGGATCTAATTCCTATGGTTCGATCTGATATCTGTTGTTTGTGGTTGAAATCCTTATCCCATCTTTCAGAATTAGAAAGGCAAGTCCAGTTGTTCAGGCTTACTCTTTCTGGAAATACTGCCGGGGCAACTACGACAGTTAATCAAATTGAAAATGTTGTCGGGGCCTCCAACAAACTTTATTCTTTAGAGGAAGCTTTTGGTGCCACTGTTTCTGGTCATGCTTTTAGTTTCCAGAGATGGTTTATTACTATAAGATCAAAGGTTGTTGTAACGGTAGTAGATGTACTTAAATTATTGAGCACAAATTCGTTTTCAGAAGAAGCCTCCAGAAGTACTGAACGACTAGGGGAAAGGATTTTGGTTCAGCAGTCGGAATCTTCACAAGGACTCAGCTCTTTGTTGCAATTGCTTGCCCACGCTGCTTCTCAGCTCATGAGGCTAGCAAGAGAATTTGATCTCTTAGGAGCGTCATTCATTGGCATGGACAGAAAAAGTATGAAGATAGTTTCTGATCTTGGATTAGGTTGTTCACTATTAGCCTTTAGTACCGGATTAACATTTCATTTTGTTAGTTACCATGGTAAACAAGATTGTAGTATTTATGGGCTTGAAACCTCAGAGGAGCAATTTCATACTCTGCTGGTTCATGACTTATTAAGGAGACTGGGCTATATAGACTTAGAGACTAGCAAAAATTTACGGCAGCTTTGGGATTTCCGTCGAAGTTCTAGGAGTTGTTCCATGCAAGATTTCCAAAATGAAATTTTTTCCACTAGTGTTGAAGCAAGAGATGTTGCTAAACTTTGTAGATATTCTGTTAAGAGATTTCTTAGTTTGCAAGCGAGTACTGTACGTGTCAATACTGGTATATCCCAAATTCCCCATGATGCTTTGCAGTTGCTGTTCAACATTATTTTCTTGTGGATACAGATCCCTTTCCGGACTCCCAAACACTTTTTTAGATTGAGGTAACTGAAGTTTCCTACGTGGACTTTGCAATCAATAAGAGGATCTGGAGCTATTATTGGAAATATTTTGATACTCTACTGCTGTTAGCCTGTTTTATATTTCATGTAGTAGCCAACTCATACTCAGATGCCATCGTCCCCTTTTTATCTAAAATTGTCTCCAGTGGGAATATATAGCAACAAATCATCTAAAATAATAGTGGATTCTTCTTTAAAATATTTTGATTCTAGAGTTTTGCATTTTTTTAATTTTGATAGTATTCTAATATTGAACCGTGAAATGACAGGCCTCCCATTTCTGCTGAGCTTTTCATAACAAATGAAGCTGGTAAAAGGATAGATAATATATCTGTCTTGTCAGGTTTTCAGCTCCCTCTAACTCTGTGCATTCAACTAAGAAATATATCACCAGATCAGCTGTCTCGGGTGTCGAAGTTGTACTGCATCCTTCGCTCACAAACATCCTTTCAAGTATTTAGTGAAAGCGAGGATAAGAGAGTATCAGAGTCCAGTTGTCAGGCTTGGAAAAGCAATCATATGGTAGACCTTAATGACAAGCTATTGCACTTTACAACAGGGTCTCCCAAGAGGGGTGGATTACATGCTAAGGGAAGTGCTGAAGGGACTTTAGTTGTTGATAAATTTGTGTCTTTTGATCCTAATGAGAAAGGGCAAGGATTTGCAACCTGCTTGCTAGATGTTTCTGCATTTCCTGTGGGTTCTTACCAAATCAAATGGCACGGCTGTTGTATAGACAATAATGGTGCTTACTGGAGCCTTATGCCCCTGAACACAGATCAGTTCTTCACTGTACATGAATCTTCTAATATTGGTCCTTTAGTCGGAGTACCATAGACTGCAGGTATTTAGTTAAAAGCCAGAATGAGTTATTTCTATATATTAGAAGAGCTAGGTTTCGATGTGCGTGCTTCGTGGAATTTAATTCAAACCTGAGGGCAATTTAGTCATTTCAATTAGTAATTACTTAGTTGATATTGCTCCCTGCGGTGACTTCTGTTTTTGCAGCCAACACATCTTCATTTCTTACTCAGCCGTATCTTATTGCTTCGTTTGTTTCCCTTCTCTTCAGTTTCTCAAAGATATACTCCAATTAATTTTTTTCTTGATGATATGAAACTTGGGGTTAGATAGTAAGGCATGAGGGAGAAGAGTGCAAGTCAGGAACGAGAGACTATTTAAAGCTCTTCGCCGGAACCAAAGGTAAACTTTCTCTCCTTCCTTTCTTTCCGTCTCAAGTGTTTGCTTTCCTCTATATTTAGTCAAGACTATGCTGCAGGCTTATTTGGGTTTCTGATTGTGGAATGCATGTAGATGATTATGGTTGGAATCTTTTGGTTGACTGTGTTAGCTAATTTCATCTAAAACAACATGTCAAGATACTTTAAATATCCAAATTCTAATTTCAAAATTCGATGCAGTTCCATAATCTTCAGGTAATAGAGGATGGATTCTGTACTTAGATTTGGGTGGCGATTTCCAAATGTAGAAGGGCTTGCCTGAAACTGTTGAGAAAGTGTATCAGTGAGAAGTTTAGCAAAAGATCCAGGAGAGTAACGTCTTCTAGAGTCATAAAATGTAGGCTTAAGATAGTTGTTGATGTAGCCATTGCTGCCTATGGAGACGAAAATTAGCGACATTTGACAGGTCACTAATAATATGCATATTGCAACTTCTAGTCGTGTTAGTAATTGGATTTAATTTCCCGAAGAGTTCAAATTCCCCAGGAACTATTAGACTGTCTTAGCTTGCACTGAGTATGAGGTTATTGTTATGGGCTTTTTTGGTCACTGGATTTTCTTTTGATAGGAACTCTAAAACTTTGTTTCTGCTTAAGAATTTTTAAGATGGAGTGCTTTGTGCCTAAGCTGCCAAAAGGATATAACTGATTGAACTCTTTACAATGGTACATTGATTCAGGTTCAGAATGCCGATGATAATATCTACCCCGAGGATGTCGAACCCACATTGACTTTCATTCTTCAGGATAAAGGCATTATAGTTCTAAACAATGAGTGTGGCTTTTCTGCTGATAACATCAGAGCTCTCTGATGTCGGGAATTCTACTAAGAAAGGACGTAATGCTGGATATATTGGGAAGAAAGGCATCGGTTTCAAATCAGTATTTCGGGTAATATACATAAATATGTCTGCTAAATTTCATCTAGTTCCTTATATTTAGAGAATATGCTTTTACTTTCTGTTAGTTGCACCTTCATGCTGGATAATTGAGAGTTAGGAATCCATTTCCTTATCAAAAGAGAATTAGCAATCATTTTTTCAGTGCATTAAAGGTTTTACTACTAAACTTCTAAGGATCAGAAACCCCCTTTTTGTATTGGAGTTTTTTTCTTTGTTGGTAAGCTAGGAGATGGCTAACTTTAAGTCACCCCTACTTGATATGTTATTAAAGAATAAATGGAAGTAAGATTAACATCATTCCACAGGCACATTAAATTTTAAGTAGTTATGATATTGAAGTTTTGCCCCTAATGAAATATGAGCCCAAACAATATAAACCAGCTCTAGAAATTGTACTTCTAATGATAGTTATATCTGCATTGACACTATCCTTTGAAACTGCAATATTTTGTAACTTGGAGGAGATGGATGATAGGCAGAGGTGGATGGAGCCTTTAAACAATGGTTCACTTGAACCCAGTGTTTGCAACTTCAAATATATGGGGGTGTGTGGAAAATCACTAAATTTAACAAATATTCAATTTTGAACTTTTAATTTCAGCAGTACAAGTTAAGTGCTAAGAACCTTAAAAGTTGAACCAATCAAGTTTAGCTTACCCTAATTTTTATTTTGTTTTTACAGGTCACTGATGCTCCAGAAATTCATTCTAATGGCTTCCATATTAAGTTTGATATAACTAATGGCCAGATAGGTTTTGTTTTACCAACTATTGTTCCTCCTTGTGACATTGACTTCTATACCAGATTGGCCTCTTCAGGTTCTTATTGCAATAATTGGAATACATGCATAGTGCTTCCCTTCAGATCAAATCTCTTGGAACAGTCCGGCGAAGAGAACATTATGTCAATGTTTGCTGATCTTCATCCATCTTTGCTGCTTTTTCTTCATCGTCTTCACTGTATCAAATTCCGAAATATGCTAAGTGATTCTGTTGTTGTTATGAGGAAAGAAGCTGTGGGAAATGGTATCATTAAGGTTTCCTTCGGAGAGGAGAAATTGACTTGTTTTGTGGTATCCCAGAAATTGCGTGCTGACACTATTCGTCCTGATACCCCAACAACAGAAATCTCCATAGCGTTTACGTTGCAGGAAACACTTGATGGAAGCTACAACACACAACTGGACCAACAACCTGTATTTTCATTCCTTCCTCTGAGAAAGTACGGTCTGAAGTTTA